>JBANCZ010000380.1:0-38569 GCA_037040025.1 Sphaerogastrella javana
ACCTTCGCGTTTGGTATTTTCTATTGAGATTTATTTCAATTGTTGGTATTTTCTTTTATGTGCAATGTGTTCTTATATTGTTCTATATATTTTTAATAGATTTATTTAACTATTTTGCATATAACCTGAATAAACAACTATACAATTTTTATATCGAAGCATTGACATTTAGATTTGTGTGGCACAATTTGAATTTAACAGATGTTTGGCGACTGGTCACACACACGCATGCAAGATGGCGCTAACGTAGCTCAGCTGTTTGCGTTGAACATCGCCGGGCGATGTTTGCATGGTTTCACAACACGCTCTCAAGCGATGTTTTGACAATGGCACTTAAACTGTTTTTAAATTAGCTTGGTACAGTGGTTGTTAAACTACACTTTATTTTAAGAATTGGTAATTTGTTTAAATTAATCATTGATTATCAATTGTATCATTTTTTTTAAATATTTTAAATAAAAAAATTTCATATAGTTTTTGCATTTAGTGGAAATTTTTTTTAAAACATCTGCAGCATGCATTTTTTAGTGTTTTTCGGCAAAGGAAAACATTTAACAAATTAAATATATTTCAACTCATCCTTTAAATTCGTCTGAAGGCTGAAGCCACGCCCACAAATTGCAGCATGCACTTCAAGGATACACTTAAAGGATAATTGTGCCTCGGGCCCAGCGGCTGTCGTTATAATTATAGGTTAGCTCTATGCCGCACAGGATCTAAGAACAATCAATACTGAGGGTACAACAGTAGGGCATGATTGAAGCAAGCGAAAGTAGGAGGCGTGGCAGCTGAAAGGCTGCAAATGACCAGAAGAAGATGATCAAAGTTGAGTAAGAGGAAAAGATTTGAGCAAAAGGACTAGAGTTGAGCAAAGGACTTCACTTGACTACAGTTTTGCAGCCCTGCCAAAAAAGGGTTTATTTCCGAGGAAAACTGCTCCAAAAGGTCTAACAGTAAAAATCACTGTGAAAACACACACAAACACATACTTCCCAGAAGGATAACGAACACACGCAACATTGTGCCAAAAAAGGATAAAGGCTCAAAGGGACAGAGATAGAGACAGAGATAGAGATAGACAGAAAGAATGAGAGAGAAAGAAACGATCGTCAAATGGCGTCGCTGTCGCTGCGTGGGAAATACAAACCAGTCAAAAAAATAAAAGGACAATAAATTATGGCAGGCTGCAGGACAATGCAGGACAATCATTATTGAATGCACAAACACAGAGATAGAGAGAGAGAGAGAGAGAGATACACACCTAGATTCTTTACTTGTCAGTTATTGCAAAACCTTAGAGCAAAACCTCGACTAAAGGATTGCGTGCAGCTACAGATCCTGCGCAAGTCCTTGTGTAATTTATGGTCAAGCTGACCAGCATGAAGCAGAAGCAACAGCAGCAGCTGCCCCGCACCGCTGCACCACCCGCTGCTGCAGATATAGAGAGGGAGAGAGAGACAGACATAGAGAACTGGTCAACGCTGTCGAATCCTTTGAATCCTTTATACGCGTGTGTATGTATGCATGTATGTACGCATGTGTGTGTGTGTGTGTGTGTGTGTGTGTGTGTATTTGTGCTGTGGCAGTCCTTTAAATTACAAATTTATGTGGCATGGCGAATGCATTTGGCTAGGGCTGGCGGCGCAGGCGCAGCGAATGCCACATTTGACTGGTAATAATCACGCGGTGGCGGCAAATGCAATACGAAAGGATAGTGAAAGTGTGCGGCAGGCAACAACAACAATAACAGCAACAACAACATCTTTAACATATGGCGCAATCATATTTTAACATTCACAACGACGCGTGTTCAAATGGAATCAAACAAGTGCCACAGGCGATGTTTCAGAGCAAGAGCGCTGTGACAGTGGCTGTTAAACTGCAGCACTGTTATAGAGTCACCGCACTTTCCTTTAAGTTAACATAAGTCGATTACGCTGTAAAGCATATATTTACTATAAAACTGTGCTGTCAAACTGCAGTGCTGTTAAATGCATTTTAACATTTCTGAGCTAATGATCAATGCTGCTCAAAATTGTTGCGTTTTGTTATGTTTATTCGCTATTGCGCTAAAGGCCGCTAGCTATCAAGCTTCTAAAACTGTCTTTTGCTTATATGTAAGCTGTAGACAGTAGCTGCCAAACTGTAGAGCTGTTAAGTAACTACAGTTTGATATGATTAAACATATGTCGATTATGCTTATGCTAATGCGCAAGTAAGTTATGTTAATGCTATAGCGCTGCCTAAAATTGCTGCGCCTCCAAAACTATTGTTTGTTTACATGAGAACTGCATACAGTGACCATCAAACTGCAATGCTGTTATGCAAATTTCAGTAATTAAAATATACCAAAAAAAAAAAAATAGCAAATCATGGCGTTGCCACACTTGCGCAAAATACTAGTTCACATGAATTATTTCTATGAAATTTAACATATTAATAAACAAATTCCCTAAATGGGCGTGGCAAACGCCCCATCTTCAAGCAATCGCATGCGATAAATGGTTTGTCCCACTGGCAGCTGACAGGAAGTCAAACGACAAATTAACTCACAGAGTCGACGGCGTCGGCGCACATTTCGTTTTATTTTTATAGCCGTTGACATTTTTTTAATGAATTTTTAAGGCTACCCCCCAAAAAAGGATATGGATATGCACATAGCCTACAGTCGAAATACTATAATTTGTTGTAAAGGCAGGGGGATGGAGAGGGAGAAAGGACGAGCGAGATAGAGAGAGAGTGAGAAAGAGAGACTGTTGGAACTGTGAATACATATATATTAGGGGCGCTATTGGAGCGTGTTTCAAGTGCGCTCATATAGACAGTTTGAAGTGTATGTGAATGTCCTTTTTATAAATTACGCCTCTACGTAGTATTTTCAAGGACAGTGTGGCTGTATAAATCTAAAACAATGCAGTGCTTAGCTCAAAGTTCAACCTGAAAATCTGGCAACGCTTAAAAAGTTTCTGTTATGTAAGCAGTGTGACCAGACTAAAAGCAAGCGCTTTTAGTATTTTAAATATTTCAATATTTTCTTAAACTCTTTCTTTTCTTATAGCGTATTTTATGATCATCCAATCAAAAAATGTGTTCTGGATTTCAGTATTTTTAATATTTTTTTTGTACATTTTTTGTATTTTTTTCTGTATTTTTTTGTAATTCTTTTTTTAAATTTTTTTATATATATTTTTGTCTTGTTTTTAGTGCTTGACATAGCTTCAAGTTGAGCCTGTAGGCGATACATATAGTATTATATAGAACATGTGACACAAGCATGTTGCCTTTACAGGTAATTTTCAAGCGTAGGCTAACCACGCCCCCGCTTCCCTTCACCCAGTGATTCCCCAACTGCCAGAGCTCTTACCAATTCAGTTTTAAGCTACTTCTTTTCTCGTCATTTTTTTCCATGGTTTTTTTTTTTTGGTATTTTTTTTCTGTATGTTGGACATGCTGTTTCTTGGGTCGTCGCTAGGATACCCTTTTGCTTTTAAGGCAGCCGCCTGTTATTTGATGCCTTGTTAACTTTCATCTGCAGTGCGGGATGGGGAGAGGAAAGACAGGAATTTGGCTTGTTTTAGCTTGTTTTCACTCTGTGTATGTGTGTGTGTGGGTGTGTGTGTGTGTGTGTGTGTGTGTGTGTGTGTGTATTTGGTGGGTGTGGGTGGCAGCTTCTTGTTTTTCAATGAATGTCCTTTCTCGCTAGGACAATGCGTGCTACTGCTGCTCGTTTTTCTTCTAATGAAAAGAAAAGTGGGCTTTCATTTTTCATTTTTTTACCGTTTTTTTTTTAGCCGTTTTCTTAGCTTCTTGTATACTATTTTCATTTTATTTTTATTTCACATTTTTTGTTGCTCTGTGCATGTTTTTTGGGCCACTTCTTTTTCAGCTCAGTTTTTCTTCATTTTTTTTTTTGAGCTGGGATGAGTCCAGTGCGTGGTATTCGCTTTCATGTTGCTTGGAGTTTATTAGCTTTAAGCTGGGGGCATCCTCTCAATCTGTGTGTGTGTGTATGTGTGTGTGTGTATTAGTGTGGACACTGCTTCGGGTTACCTGGGCAGCCGGGCGTCTTTGAAAATTAAAGCAATTATCGATGGCATAGCATACAAAAAAATTTTACAAATAAAAAAAAAAACTTTAAAATGGTACAAAAAATCACAACAAAAATTTGAAAAGAAGTTTTAAATTTTTTTTTGGTAAAACTATACAATAATAAAGTATTTGAAAACATACTTAAAGTATTATATTTAATCCTGCAAATCCGTGCTTAAAAATAGGTTTAAAATAGTAAAACAAAATCGCAAAAATGAATTTAAAAAGTTCTTTTAAATAAAGAAAAAATGAGTTAAAAAAAATATAATTTTAAAACTTAAAGTAAAATATTTACCAAGTTAAAAAAAGGTTAAAAATATCACACAAAATTTAAAAGAAGAAGCAAGAAAGTAGTTTTAAAATTAATGTTCAAATGACTTGAAAAATTGAAATAGTTTCAAAACTTTTTATGTACGCACTTAAAATAAAATATTTATTCTAGCAGATCCAGTGGAAAATGTTTAAGTTAAGTCAAAAAACTAACGTTAAAAATGACAAAACTTACGTTAAATTAATGCAAATTTGTTGTAATGAGAGTCATTAAACTTTACAGTTTTGTATGCACAGTTTTGTAGGCAATGTTGTTACTATTGATTCACACGCTGCTCAAATAACCAAGCAGCATCATTAATAACCCAAAACACATCCTGTGCCACTCAAGCGCAAGGTGTCCAACAAAAATGTCTAAGTATCCACAGACTCATACACACTAACTCACACATACTGTAGTTGCAGCTGCATAGTCCAATTGATCCTTTGACACTTCGAAGCCAGACAGGATGTGTGTGCAGCATCATTACTGGGCCCCAAGTTCCGCTAATCACTAATCACTTGGCATCAATATTTTGAGCAGCACTCACATCATTTGCACATCATTTAAATACCCTGTGATTAATCATATTTTTAATGGTTGCTTGAGCTGCGGCTGCTGCTCATTGGTTGCCACCAAAGCCCAAGAAAAAAGGGTTAAAAAGCAACCCTTGTAGAATGACTGTATGCTGCAACCCTTGCTTTAAGCTTCCCCTGGCTGCAGCTTTTCAATGGCCGCTCTCCTGCTGTGTCTATGCTACCCGCTGTTTGTGTGTTTTTTGTTGATATTTGTTTATACAGAAGAGAGCTTTAATTTAAAGCACACTCAAGGTCTGGTTTACAATTGAATGCACTCCTAAGCGTATTAAGCTCATGCTGTTTTAGCGGCTGCTTATGAAATAAATATGTTCTATTCTACGAATATAGTATAGTATATTATATTGCATATAGAATATATAATATAGTATATAGAATATTATATAGAATAGTATAGAGTATAATCTGTAGTATGGTATAGAATAGAATAGTATGTAGTACATATTTTATACAATATTGTGTATGCGAGGTTTTTCCAAAAAGTATCGCAAATTTTGTAGTTCGATTTCCGAGTGTCGATTGTTTTCTTTCCTTATATTGGTACTTGCATTAAATATGGAAAGAACAAAATAATTATTGAAGACTATTTAGTAATTAGTAAACTCTTATTTATATTAAATTATACTATATTATTATATTATATTATATTATATTATATTATATTTTAATTTATTATTGCAGTATCTCATTCCCAGTCTGCTTGCCTCTATTACAGTCTCTCTCTTTATCTCTCTTTCTGCTCACTCTAAGCCGATCATTCAGGCACCTTGCCATCGAATGCACCCTTTCGTGCTCTTCTTTCTCTTCATTCTATTTCATTTCATGTTTTTTGTGGTCTCTTTTGTCGGCGGCTTTTGGCTTAATCGCTTTGTTTTGTAGGTGTTGGCTTAGGGCTTTGCGTCGCTGTTGTCCTTTGATGTCCTTTGCACTGCACTGCAAAGGATTAAACTCGATTTAGTCTCAGTTTTCGAATTGTTCAGGTTGCGTATTAAATATCGGTTTTTAACAATAAAAAAAGAAATATTCCTTAGCTATTAAATAACAATTTCAATACATAAAAGAAAATTTTGGCAATGCCGCCTAAAGAAGCAACACAAAACATGTGAAGTAGAAGGTTTAAAATATAAAATATATAGATTATAATAAACAAATAAACAAAATTTTAAGATATAGTAAATTTTATAATTGAACATATTGAATTTTATTAAATTTATATAGTTATAAAGACAACACTTGATATAAAGGGGTTTCCCATAAGAGGTGTTATTTTGATGCTGATGTGCATCATTACAGGAAAAGGATATGGTCCTGTAAGCGTGGTTGTGCTAGCTATTTGGATTTAGTGTTTAACATTAATGAAGGCATAACATTCTTTTTATAATGAAATAAATATACTATCATTTATATAAAAAAATACCATTCTTCTATAAATATTTAAATACCACCTCTTATTGGAAGGAATTTATCTATCTACAAATATTCAATTACTAAATTGAATATGGAAAAAACATCCTTCGCTCTCAATCGCCCTTAGTTAAGTTAATTTGATTTCTTCTGTATGTCTGGTTGTCTGTCTGTATGTCTCCAACTACTCCAAAGTAATTAAAAAACACACACGCACACACGTGTGTGTTGTTGTGTCACAGGAAATCTCAGCGTAAGTGTGCAGCATTCCGAGTAAAATGTCTACGGCAAAAAAAGGATGCTCAACTCATAACGGTGTCAGGATATTTGTGTACAATGTCAATGTGAGCGCAGTTTGCTTATCGCTGTTGGCGTCCTGTCGTCCTACTGTCCTCATGTCCTGCTATCCTTGGCAGTCGTCCCAGGACTATGTGGGCGTGCAATTGTCGCAGCTCGTAAAAAACAATAACTAGGTAGCTGCGTGTTTGGATAAAAAATTTATGAGTTAGTTGGCTGTCACAGAGCTAAAGAGAAAGACAGAGAGACTGAGAGAGAGAAAGAAGGAGATGGAGGGAGTTGGAGAGTAAGAGTGAGAGTGGGAATGGAGTGAATTGGAATGAGGCAAAGGAACATCGACATGTGTCCTCTAACTCCGAACTGACAGCAGCAAATATGACTGTTTGTTCCATGGCAGGGGCACCGTCTTACAATGTTGCCTGTATTATTTTAGTATATAGTATTACGGGGAAGGGGTGGGGGTGTGGTCGTGTTGCATTTTATGCCACAGCTTAAGTTGCCATACAAATTTTCATATGCTAAGCTCAGCAGCCCCAATTCCTCGACACATTCGAAATAATTTGAGAGCAAGGACCAAATTTTAATACGAATTAAGCAGTTTTTATGAGGTAAGCTCCGGGCAAAGCCGTCTAATGGCCACTTAACTGAATTTACTTTTATCGCGCGTCTATTGGAGCTCAACTTGTTGTAGCTCGGGCTGGCCAGGATCAACTAGATATATGTATACATACGAGAGTGTATTTGAGGTTCAGTTTCAGTTTCTGTTAAAATTTTTTTTTTTTTTTTTTTTTTAGAGCCTTGTTGGTCAAATCCGTACCAATTTCATTTGTTAGCACAACTATGAAACGGGCTTAGACAATCCGCTTAACCAGCTGCAGAGAGAGAAAGAGAGAGAAATACAGAGAGAAAGAAAGTGTGGTGTCGGTGTTGGTCTAATCCCTACCAGGAATATGTCTAACATTACACAAGGGGTGCCGCACCAATTTTGCATATAAATCTGCCTATCTATCTATACATATATCTATCTATATATATATATATATATTTATCTATGATTCTATTTATCTATGTACTTATATATCTATGTATCTATGTATCTATGTATCTATGTATCTATGTATCTATGTATCTATGTATCTACGTATCTACGTATCTATGTATCTATGTATCTATGTAACTATGTATCTATGCATCTGTGTATCTATGTATCTATGTATCTATGTATCTATGTATCCATGTATCTATGTATCTATGTATCATTGTAAGTAGGACTCCATGTATCTGCGAATCAGTGTAAGAAGGTATATATGCATCAATGTATCCATGTATCTATGATCTATGCTTCTATGTATGTATGTATCTATGCATCTATATATCTACGTATCTATGTATCTTTGTATCTAAGTATTAGTGTAGCTAGGTATCTATGTATCTGTGTATCAGTAAAGGCAAGACATCCATATATCCATGTATTAGTGTACCTAGATGTCTATGAATCTGCATTTCAGTGTAGCAAGGTATCAATGTATCTAAGTCTCAAGGTGTCTTTGAATCTTTGTGCATCTTTGAACTGCGGTAGGTGTAACTGTGGGCTCTAAATTAGCCAAACTGTTTGCAAACTATGCACGCTTGGCTTAGATGGGTTCTAAGGATCTGATCTCTATTGCTGCGGTGCGTCGAGGCGTGTGCTATTAGCCGGCTAAGGCCAGTGTTTTCTTAGCTAATCAATGCCCTGTTGCCCAGTGTAATTCTATGCCATGCTCTGCATACTTCGGCTCATTAGCATGTTCTTTTGGCTGTGTGCAGCTTGGGTTTAAGCTGTAATTAGACAGACGCCTAAGCAGCCTCGAGATTACAGACATTTAGACACTGTTCAACAAAGGAAACTGATGAAAAGTCTTAGGCTGTAAGTTTTCCTCTTGCATTCATTTGCCGCTTTTCTTTTAACACCTACGATTTATACGCGTTATCCTGCGTGTTATGCTCTATTATAATGCTCGGCTACCCTTTCGATACGACGACTTTTATTGCGTTCTATTTGTGTAACCCTTAGTATTTAGTGTGCTGACGAACCCTTTTGCGGTAACTTAAGGTCACATTTGTTGGGTTACCCTTGGTTGCTTTTTGCTCTTTGCTTTTAGCTCCTTGTTCCCCTAAGGGAGCAACCGATGCGGCAGTTTCTTGCAGTGTGCATTGTTCAAGTCGCAAACGTCTTCGCACCTAATGTAACCCTATAAATACGAGCCGAGTCCTTTCTTTATATTTTTGTATTATATACGATTCTATGCTGCTTGGAACATTTTTTAATGGTGCTTCATGCGCTCATTGTGCTCATGTTTGGCTTGTCTCACAGTTTGTTTGCCTAGGATTTATCGTTGTTCGAATTTTTTATGCTCAATCGCCGCATGTACCTTACCCCTATTTAACCTTTTAACCATTGCCAAGAAATCCCTCTATGTTGCCTTCATTTATTTTCTCTATCCTTTTCTTGTAGGTGTTTTGATTTATTGGCATTTTTTCTTCTATATATTATATATATATATAGTTATTGTTTGCGATTTGATAAGTTGCCAAAGACCAGAGAAGGATGTGCCCAGACAGGGTGTGGCAGAGTTGTTTGTACTCTTTCTTTGTTGCTGGAAATCATTCAATATTGTTGTATGTTGACTGACTGTAGAATGGCACAACGATCAATATCTTCCTGGAAATTTTGACATAAAAAAAAACAGTTGAAAAATCATTAAGGGCGTCCGGTGACAGAAACTAGAAGGAATATCAAATGGAGTCAGTGGATCTGGAATTTTAATCCAAGTAAATTGATAAGCTATAAATTAATATACTACAATAATATATGTACACGACAATATAATCAGGGAATAAAACGGAAGGAAATTAATATTCCTGTATCAGTTTCGACCTTCGATAGATTGAATTTTCGGTTTAAGTTAAGGTTTTGGTTTTTACAAATGAATTGGTTTTAACCGCAATGGTTACGGTTTTGGTTTCGTTTCTTGAATACAATGTTATGAATTATAATATATAGATGATAATGAAAATGTTTTTAAAATGATGAACTGTATTAGAAGATTCGTTTTAATGTTCCCAAAAAATATGTCATCTATATATACTATTATTTATACAGTGAACGCCTGGTCTTAGTCTTAACCAATTACTTTCACCTCTGCACATGCAAATGCTGCAAAATAAATAAATAAACAAATATGTTAAATGCACTGTTACCTGATACCCTGTACAGTACTCCATTCAATTATGCAGCATCCGTTCTGCATATGCGCAGCTGTTGTCTGAAAGGAGAACTTCGTTTAGGGTATATACGTACCTATTGAAATTCCTTTGCAATTTCGATGCAATCATTTGAAATCCTTGCATGCAAGTATCCTTAATCAAAATACTGTCCCTTCTCAACCATTTGAAAAGAAAAAAAGGACTCAAGGTGTGTGTGCCCTACAGATTATGCATGTTGGCGCGCGCGTGCACTCACTCAGGCTACTGCAAGATCCTTAAGATACACCCAGGATAAGCGAAAAGGAGTGAGAGTGACAGTCAGATGCAGAGGGAGGGGGTAAGAGAGATGGCGAGAGTGACAGGCAAACAATGATTATGCAAGTAAGTCGAGGTACTACAGTCGTCTTGGCCATATGGCTATATGGTCAAGTGTGTCGACCGCAACAATTGTGGCAACAGCCCTATAGATCTCTATACAGATACAGATACCAGATACTAGATACTTTCCTTTTTACAGCTATGGCAGCCATTTTGTGTATGTGTGTGTGTGTGTGTGTGTGTGTGGTATCGTAACACATATGCTAATCAGTGCGTGCCCTCATTGGGGCAACATAAAGCCCTTAAAAGGGGTGGCACGACGCCATCTTTGACTTTCGCCTTTTTGGCATCGCTTCTGCTGCTGCTGCGTGACTTTCCCTGCCTTTCACTCAGACTATCCACTGTCTGTGTGGCTTGCCTTCAGCCCCATCCCCCACGTATGTAACTCAATGTGTGTATCTTTAGATTGTTTTTGTATCTCGTTTTGTATCTTTTGCTGTGCTATGCCTTGGTTTTATTTTCTCGCTTCGTCTCCCTGTTTTTTTTTTTTAACCAAGTGCGGAATTTTTTGACATTTTCATTTTTTATGGGGCCCGGCGTGTGTAGTAACTGTATCTGTGTCTGTGTCGTTGGGGTTGGAGCTGGCACGTATGTGGTAGCTGTATCTGTCGTATGGCTTTTGCCTTCTGGGACGCTGCCTGTTGCCCCTGTTGTCTCCACCCATTCGCCTTTATTGGGGTTGCATGTGTCGTCTGTGTGTCGTTTCGGCTTCGTTGTGTGTTGTTTTTTAATATCGAGATGACTTTACTGAGTTATTTTTGGAGCATCCTCCACTCAGTACTCAGTTCTTAGCAGTCTGCCAGTTAGACATTCAGACAGTCAGCTAACCGGTGGAAGAGGGTGTTGCCATGTTGTGTTAAAGAAAGACAACATTTGGCGACCTTGTTCAATGGAATTGGTGGGTATTCCTAGGAAAAAAAAGCTATGATATGCTATGATACGAAAAATTTTAGGTGCAGTAGAAATTAATATATAGATTTATCTGATCAAAAGGTAATTATGGGATGGTTTTAATATAGAAAAAAATATTTAAGAAACTATTTTAAAAATATTTAAGAAAATATTTCAAAAATATTTAAGAAAATATTTTAAAAATATTTACTCTATGATTATCTTTATTTCAATTAATAGAATGTATTATAAACCCATAAAATATGGTTTTATTTAAAGCTTCAAATTTCTCTCAGTGTATCTCACATGCGCCCAGTGAACAGAAAGTTATGACAGCCATTTTGTTGTGGGCTCCAACGTAGCCTAATACTTTTTATAGGCCTCGCATTACGATAAGAAACTCTTTCGCTGTACGAATCTAAAAGCGAAAGCGAGACAGATTGAAGAGTATATATGTACTATATATATATATATATATATAGAAACGCACAAAGAAAATGGGGTAAAAGTAAAACGAACGACCAGTAGCATAAAGCAAACACATAGACACAACGGAAGCTGTCGAATTCTGATGCCGATAGGGGGGAGACTGGAAGAAAGAGTGGGAGGTAGAAATGGGTGGCGCAAGGCGGAGGCAGCTGTCGAATGGAATTCTTTTTTTTTGGTTTTTTTTGGGTTAAAATTTATGCGTAACGCATGCAGATGAGGGTCGCTGTGAGACTACAAAACAGACCTATAACAATACCAACACATTCATATATATATATGGTACTTATAGTACATAGATGTGCGCTTTATGCTGCCTTATGTTTATATCTACCATAGCTTGAGGTCTGTATTTGCCTTCAACTTTTCATAGATGATATATAACGTATATTATATATAATCATCAAAAAGTTGCTTTATCTATGTGTCAGCTGTACGACTTGTACCCTTTCCTCAAATTATAGCGCGTCAACATAGCCATTAGCAGCGTCATAACCCCAGATATAACCATATTAACCCATGACCATGTCCATGCCCATATTCCTAGACGATTAGACAAATTTCTACACCTTAATTGCTAGGAAAACAATCAAAAATATGGCACAGCGCTAGCGTGGGCGTCATATGCTGGTCTCTCACGCTCTCAAGGGTTAAGGGTTAACAGTTCAAGTGGCCAGGGGTCAGTCTAACCCTTATGTCTTCTCTTTTTGTGGGGGCGCCAACTGTTCGTGCTTGTAATTTGAATTTAATAGGAATATTATTTGTTTGTTTGCCCAACGGAAGTGCACAATTTGCCCATATATGTTTGTATAGAGGAACTAGAACCCTTAACGCTTAACCCTTAAAACCAATTGAAAAATTCCTATAACAAAAAAAGGCACAAAAGAACTGACATGCTTGTATCTATATGTCCATGTATGTTATTGTTTTTGGTCATGTGATCCATTGTAACATATGAGCTGAGTAGGGTATGCTTTAGTTTGCAGGGTTTCACATTTCCTTAGAAAGGCAATTAAAGGGTTAAAGAGTGAGTGTGCGGGTGTCTGACAACAAATATAAGCGAAATGGCTATATAAGAACATAATACACATTATATATATTATTTAATATGTTTCATATTGTAGACAAAGAAAAACTTTCTACAGTTATAAAGAAAACCTCTATAAACTGCCATAAAATTTCAGCAGATTGCATGTCGTGCTGTAATACACAAATATATTGTTCTTTTTAGGATTTTAGTGCCTAAAAAGAAAAGAAAATATATAGAAAATAAATCGAAAAGTCATGGCAGTCAAAGAGCAAACCCTTTCCGCCTGTCAAACGGATGGACGGCAATCAAAAGTAACACGGCTATGCGCGGCAATTTAAATAAAAACACGCCACCTGGCGACGGCAATGAGAATATTCATTTTGTTGTTGTTATTGCTTTTTTTTTCTGATTAATAAAACGATGCCGACTACGACAATGACGACCCGTTAAATGCCTTTGCGTGACAAACGCAAACTGTCAGCTTTGCTTCCACTTTCTACAGTGAGCCCCCTCTCAACCGACCCAGCTATGCCCCACAGTGTGCACATTCTCGGGATAACTTTGAACGGAACCAATACATTTGTGAGCGTTGCCGGTTGTGGCAACATGCCCATAAATCAAGCGTTACGTTAAGTTGATGATTTCGCGTTATAAACAGGCAACTTTTTCTATACTAAAACCAGGCCCAGCCCACTTGGCCTTAAAAAAAAAAAAGAAAGAACTAAGTTGCTTGTTTATGTTTGGGGTGTACGCTTAATAGTGTCCACACACAACAACTAAACACACACAAACACACACACACACACACACACACACACACATATATACACACATATCTTTATAGTGTATCACATGTGTGTATTAACGCTTTATTTTTTTGGTAACGCCAGCCTCTAATGCTCTACACATTACAAAATACAAAAATGTTTGTTCGAGGCTACTTTTTGGCCATTAATCAAACTATCTCACGGGAGCATCATCATCAAGCAGAACACACTCTCTATGTTCCTGCCTCCCAAACTCTCCCTCTCCATCTCTATCTGTATCTGTATCTCTTAGCTGCAGATATTTACTTGACTTTTGATAAAAAAAAAAAAATAAGGAACGCAAAAGTCATGGCCATTCGTTTTTTAGCATATGCTCCCAGTAGTAAATTAAGTTGGCTAAAACCAACACAAAATAGTCCAAGCAAATTGAGTTGCCGCACATATAGTCATACTATGTGGTACTCTGTATGGCCATTGGATCCACACACATGTCCTGGCTAACGAGGGGCGGCATTCGCAGCATGGACCACTTGGGTTAGGACTTTTGCCTCTGCTGTTCATTTTTTTTGTTTTCTGATTTTTTTTCCTAGTCTTCTGTCAGTTGACAGTTTGATTAGAATTGCATGGGTGGAGGGGTAGGGGAGAGGTTCAGCTATGCGGTACAGTTGTGCTTGTGGCTGTATGAAAAACTTTTTAGCAATCGCCTCAAATCTCTGGGGCAAGTTGATTAAGCAGCTTGGCTCGAAAGCAAAGCAAATTTATTGGTTGCAGTCGATTGTATAGTAAATTTGGAGAACTTTAACTGTAGAGTGCTATAAAGTAAAGAGACATTTAAAATAAATTCACAAATTTTCAATTGAATTTCAATTTGTTAACGATGAAAACTAATCCTATGATAGATCTAAAAATTTATCAAAACTATACGAATTTTTCAATGAAATCAAAAAATTTATTGAATTTCTATTTACAACACAGGAAATTATAATATTATAACATAAATAAATATAATTTATTATATAAGGTATTTATAATATTTTTTATTATATTTTTTTAAATTTATTATTATATTTTTTAAATTTATTATGTATTTGTATTTATATCCAAATTTTTATTAAAACTCCAATCTACGTCTAAAACATTATCAAGAATATTTGAATTTTTCAAAAGATTCTAAATATTTTTTATGCTTTCTGTATATAGTATATGTATAGATATATAACAAACATATATTACAAGTTTGAATTTCTAGAGTTGGGACGTTTAAATACATATATTTTATAGAACATATAGGTACACCCCAAATCAACCCCATTCAATGCTTAATCGTTTCGCATATTGCAACTACAATTTATCTCTTTTTTCTTTCATTTTTTTTAGCACCACCTTCGGTAATTGCCAAATGTCTCCGAAAATTGAGCAATCGTCGCAGTGGCAAAACAAACTTGGCCAAATCGCGATGGGAACTGTATTGATAACGGCATAAAAAATGCAGGGTAAAAGTATATATTACATGGATGGGATGCTTGCACGGCGTGTGGACAAATAAAAAATCACATTAGAAACACACGTTGCCGTTGTCAACACCCAAAACGGACACACACACACACACACACACGCACACCTACTCTCACTCTCTCCATTGTACTTTCTCTCTATCTCCCTCTCTTTCTATCTATCAGCAGCAATGCTTGTGTAATAAATGATCTATGTAATAGACTTATATGGAAGACAGTGCACGGCGTAAAAGTTTTGCCCATAATGCTTTTATCTGCGACAGGCCCAGCCAAGTGACCAGCGTTCATCCTTCGTGTCTACTACCACACCCCACTGCACCTCCGATGAATCCTTATGTCCAATAGCGCACAATGAGGTGTGGCCTTTTTTTTAGGCAAATTTCGATTGTGTGCATTAGATTAGCAGGCGAATTGGTATGGGATTTTCGTTCATATGAGTGTGTGTGGGATACATTATAAGGGTGTAAATAAAAATATTAACACTAAACCCACACACACACACACACACAAACACACCGACACCAACACCCCAATCAAAGAAAGAAAGACACTCAACCGCAGAGCCATTTGCCTCATGTCATTTGGGAGCACATGCATTAGCATCTTATTGTACAGCATTCGATATGTTCGGGGTTTTCTTTTCTTTTTTTGCTTCTCTTGACTTTGTTTTAGCATACACGAGCTATCGAACGGGAGCAGGGCAGTTGTATAGTGTGTGGTTCCATGGGAAAGCTGTTGCCATTTAAATTGAGTAATCACTTGGGGGCACAAAAGTTTTTCTTTCTATTTTTTTTGTTGTTGTTCTTGTTGCTCTTTCTGCTGAGTTGGCGCATGATGCAAATGAATGATTGGATTGAATTGGATTGGATTGGGTCGTACATAGGGAATAGATGTGAGCATAGATGGCATAGAATCTAACAATAAACATTAGCACTTTTCTGTATAGTTTCTAATATAATAAATCTTAAATATACATTTTCATTATGATCTAAAAAACATTTGATGGTAAAGTTATAAACATGATAGAATTTTACACAATTGTTACATAGTTCTTTAAAGCTTAAACAATGCTTAAAATTGTCAAATTCACAAGCATAAATGAATACAATTAACTAGATAATAAAACTCTTTATACTACATACAAATTAAATGCTTTATACTAAAATAGACCACACTACTTGGACTACGCGAAACAGAAAATTAATTTTCTTGGGGAAGCATTTGTCAAACTTTACATTTCGTATCAAAATCAAAAAGCATTGATTAATATAACTAACTAAATAGCTAACAAAACGTTATAATGTATATAAATTAAACAAAGGATATTCAAATAAATCATTCAACTTAGTCTGCGTAAGATGAAAACAAATTCACTTGGATACATAGCTTAAACTATACTGGTCTATATTCAAATTCAAATCAAATGCATTCAAAGTCTAGCTTATATACGGTGTAGTCCTCGTTTAAAGATGCCCCATTCGACGGCAAATCAAGGCCATCAGAGCCATATCACGCACATCCAACGTGACACGACCACGATGCAGCGTCAGGAGGTATGCATCCTCGAAACGTCCACTCAGATACATTTCGGCGGCCATTTGCAGTGCTTCCATGGCTTCACTTGTGATGCGACAGATGCTGCTGGCCTGAAACATTATTTCACGCACCACACGGCCAAAGCACAAACGTGGTATCATGAAGTTTGAAGAATTTTGCAATCGTTTCACCTCGTTTTGAAAACGACGCCAACGTTCCTGGGGCGTTGTTTGTTTACGGCGGCGAGCGCCACGTGTTCTACTAGCCATCGACTCTGGTGCTGGTGCTGCTTGTGGTGATGCTGCTGAACCTGATACTACCTGCTGCACTGCATCCTCCCCGGTGTCGCTCGTTGAATCCCTTGCAGGCTGCTGTTGCTGCTTCCGAGCCGTCGAACAGCGACGAGATCCCAGCACGCGCGAATCAAACTCTGCACTCAAATTGGAGGTTGTGACCACCTCATCGTGCTCTGAGGAGCCGGCAGAGTCAGATGAGCTCATATTGATGTATACTTCATATAGATATATAAACAATAAGTATATAATTAATTGAATTTATAATTAATAAGCTTTCTCTTCTTTCTCTTGTTTTGCTTACTTGCTTTGCACTGTGTGCCAGTGTTGAAAAAGCTGGTCACACTGATATTCAACAGTTGAGTTGAGCTAGTGTGCGTGTGATATATGCATACATACATCTACTCCTACACACACACACAACATATGCCTGATGGCCTGAATGGGGAACTATTTGAGATGTGGTGAATTTGCTGCATTGGCGTGTGAAATGAATTGCTCCTTTATTATTCACCATTTGCATAGACAACGTAACAGTTGAGCGGCTTTCGCTCTGTGAATTTTTCGTTTTTCCTATTGCTCTTTTAGTTGTATTATATTTAGTTATTTTACTAAATTAATTAATTAATTGTTTATGTTGAAATATTTTATTTATATTACATGCCCACACACACGCCTTCCACAAATCGAATGGGTTACTAAATACAAACATGTGGTGAATTTGCTGTAGTCGCATGCAGTGAATTGCAAATAGAATCATTCACCATTTGCATAGACAACGCTCCATATGAGCGCCAGCTGAACTACAGCGCTCTCTCTCCCACTACAGCATTTGCCTATTGCTGTTCTTCTTCTTGTTGTTTCATAGACATTCTCATTGTTTAGCTCACCACACATTAATGATAAAATGCAACCATGATTTTCTATTTCGATTTAATTTATATCGATCTTAATGTGTTTTTTCTATAAACGTGTAAGCAACATAAAAAATATTTGGAGAATTTAAAGTACAGTTTTGTGTTATTTTTGCAACTTGGGTGTCTTTTCTGAGTCATAGTTCACTCGAGACGTTTCCAACATCGATTTTTTAGTGCAATTTCGCTGTCTAATCCCCATGGGTAGTTAGATCGTTTTGTGTATAGACACACTTCAAGTGCATTACTGGACGAAATTGAAGCCTTGCCATAATTCACTTTGTTGCCTGAGCCATTTACCAATAGGCCTGTGTGTATTTATTCCTATTCCCAATCCCAATCGTGCAATTATCAAGCATGAGCTGGTGAAAAATTTGGAACGCACGAATGACTTTAACCAAAAAGGATTAAAGCCGCACCAAAAATTAACGGGGCCGAGCCACTCATAATTGCAACGTCTGTGTGAACCGACTGAGTGTTTGCTTAAGCCACCCACACACACACACAGACAAGACCCTAGGGCTGTCTAGGGTTAAGTAAACAGTTTAACGGACCTCCGATGTGAGGTTACTTGCAAAAAGCAAAGAAAAATACATTCAATGATTAAGAAAGAGCGTAAGAAAGAGATAGAGAGGGAGACACGTCTTGGGACTACCTTTGTTTGTTCTAATTAAATGTAGCAGGCGTGGAAAATGCAACGTCATGAGAAATATTCTATGTCCAGAGATCTAAATAGTTTTCGTTTCGTCTAGGTAGCGAAAAGCGATCAACGCCATAGACATTTTCTAGCATTCTCTTTACTTTTTGCATAATGCTACGCTTGGGTTTTATGCAAAAAAAAAAACTAAGAAGAAGAAGGAGAATATTCGCCCATTGTTCGCTTGTCAGCAAGGATAAGCAGCAAAAGGGAAACGGGCAAGAAAATTCGCAACAATGCAACCGTAAGGCTCTAAGCACATGACCACCAAAGTGAATGAGAGCAACCGTACGAATGTAGCTGCTGCTATTGCATGGTCCATTGCTTTGCATATGAATTGGGATTGCGATGTCCGTCGATGTCCTGCGGCGTGTGAATATGTCCTCTGTGTTATGGGCCTGCTGTGCGGAGGGTATCGACTTGCCCCATGCCAGGCGCTCTACTTTTTACGCACCACTTTAAATGAGAATTTTTAATTTCGTGCAGTTTTCTTTAATTTTTTTTATGTTGGAGAAAGCAAATGTTTTTTAAATGTCCTGGGTCGTGCTCAAGGTCAAGTGAGTGTGTGAAAAAATTAAGTTTTCTTTATCATTATAATTATTTGTGCTACTTTTTTTTGCATAATATTTTGATGTTTGGCATGCGATAATGTTTGCCAAAAATGTTCTCAGGGACCTTGGGGGTCAAGTTTTTGAAGTGGGTAATCCATTTTTTTTCAACATTTTGTGTCTGGATCGTTAAAGTAAAACTGATTATAATCTAATTTTGAAGCAATTGTAAAAGTAGTGAAATTGATTTAAGGGATTAGTCACAATAAATTTCATTTATTTTTCTGAATAAGATTATTTTCTGAAATTTATTCCAAGGAATTGTAAGAAAATATAAGTAGATCATAATTCGACCTACAAATAAATGTTTCTGCTTTAATCCATTGCCTATTCTACATTATTTTTATAGATCTGCTTTGCTTTTTATAGATTGCATTTTTGGATGCAAACTTTCAGTTGAGCACACGCTACTAGTGGCTCTCTGCTTAGGTTTCATTCATGTTGAAATATTTCACTAAAAAATGAATATACTAATGCATGCATTTTCATAAGTTTTGCTATGATGGTCATGTCGTTGTCCTGCATCCTGCATCCTTTGTGTGCTGCATTGTGTCCCCTTTTATCATTTTTGCATAACGCCGTTGATGCAACCCCCTTTCATACTCTGGCAGTTTGCCACATGGCCATAAATAACAGACACTGAGACAGACAGACAGAGAGCGCCCCCTTTTTATTTTGCATTTTGCACATTTTTTGTTGTTGCCATATGAAAATGGGAAATGTATGTGGAAAATGTGGAAATGGAAGTGGAAAAACATGCAAATGGCGCGCATGAAAACTGCCAACCGTTAGAACCTTGGAAAAGCATTGTTTGGTCAAAGCGCCGAACACACACAAACACACACACATACACACACACAAATGCAAACGTACACAAAAAGGATATGCAAGGATATTGCATGCATGCAATCAGTCACAAAAATGCCGGCTTTTGTTTGCGGCCTGAATGAAATGAACTGAAGAGAGTGACGGAACGAGTGAGAGGGCTAGATCTAGCTAGGGGTTGGGGTAGGGTAAGAAAAGAATCATCAGCATCAAAGCGAAAGAGAGAGAGACAGAGAGAGAATCATCAAAATGAAACAGGGGCAGCTCAGGCTTGGGGTCATCGTGAGGTCAGCAACGGGATTTTCATGCCATTGTTGACAAGGGATGCAACATACACACACACACACACACACACACACACACACGCAGACACACACACACACATATCAATATATAGAAACACACACTTAAATGAAAATTTTTGCCTGCTTTTTGCAGCAATTTTTGTATAGTTTTCCACACAATTTTTATCTTTTTTTTTGACTGTTAAAAATTTGTATATTTCGTTACGTATTTTTGTAAATTTGTTATCTGTTTTTTCTTGAAGCCAAATAGGCTGAGGCTTAAGGTTAAGGATGCTGCCGCTGCCAGGCACGCGACGTGTTGCATGAGGAGCCTTGCCACGCGTTGCAACCATTTTTTTCAGTTCTGTTGCCGCCCTACGAAATTTTTTCTCATTTTTTTAAAGAATTTTTTTTTTGTTGGGTATGTTATGCACTCGCAATGCGGAAACGCTTAATCGGATCTGCATATGTTGTGTAAATTGATATGGGCACGTCCTTAGGTCGTTTGGTCCTTTCTACCTATCGCATATGTGCGCTTTGCGTTGGCTCGAGTAATTTGGTTTTCTTATGGCCAACACGCGCCATTTTTCGTTTAACCCCAGGGCTGCAGCAGTTAGTTACATGCACGTTTCAACGGGGTGGGTGTACGGCGCAAAAGGGGTGGCATATGCATACGGTTAAGGTTAAGGGTTGCTTACAACCCAAGCACATCCTATCTCTCTATATATAATTCTCTCTCTATGTATATTATATACATATACATATGTACTATTCATTCTGCTTGTCATGCATATCAAACTGTACAAGTGCCTTAGGTTGGGGTGGCTTAAATCTATCCCCCACCCCCAATGGTCATGTCTACGTATATTAATCCTTATGGCAGCCATTGGCAATTGTTGTCATCGTCCTTAGGTCATGGCACATTAATTGCACTTTTATGCTATAATTTTTATTGATTTCTACGCTCTCGTATGCAACTAATGATTCCCTATTGCATTCTATATAGTATTATATGGAAATGAAGATGAAAGGCAAGTCGAATTGAAAATTATGATAATGGTATACGTTTTTTTTTGGAATAGTATGCTCTTCACGAATAACTAACTAAAAGACTCTTGAAAGTATAATTAGGTTCTTTAGGTCTGTCATAGTTTCATCTTTAATTCCAACAAATATGTCGTCAAATTTAGCTATCGTTTGCTCTTTAGAATATAAAATTTTGAGAAATATTCAACAGAAATATTCATTTGGAAACATTTTGAAAACATTTCATCTATAAGTCTTGAAATTATTGAAAATATTTTAAGATTTCCATACTCTACTATATTTGATAGAAAAATCTACAAATAATTGCAAATTTTATAAGATTTCTTAACTTCTCTATATCAAATATAATTCTAACAACAAATCGGCTTAAACTCTCCCAACTTATACAAAATCTCTGTCACATCAAACCAACCCATATTCATTTTGATCGCAGCGTCTCCCTTCGATTGTTGCGTGTTTTAATGTTCAGTTTGCATGATGCGGCGCATTTTCCATAACAATTCTCGAGCTCAAACGGTTTTTGTTTTCTTATGAACAGGGCCCCTGCTACCCCCAACCCTTACCGTTTCAATGTTCTGCAACAACTTTGTCAATGTCTTTTATTTTCCCATACAAAGATGAAATTTTTGGGCACTTTTCCTTTATGACATTTTTGCTAGAAGATTTCTAACGGTCATTCTGTCTGTCTTTCTGTACAGTCGATTGCTATGCAAAGTAAATTTAACTGTCACTCACCAAGGGGTTGCTTGGCCATCAACGTCATCATCATGCTGTACATCATCATCATCATTATTATTATACATGTACCAAAACGAAAAGTTGGTCTTTTGTTAGATAATGTCGATAAAGCTATGGGTGGTTTGTTTGCAAGTTTTATTCATCCAAACAAATTGTATAGAAATTTTTCTATTTTAAATAGCAAATCTATGGGAATTTGATAAAATAAAAATAAATATTCTTACAATTCCTAGATTGCATGAAAATTGTTGAAAAACTTGTTCTAAAATCAAGAAACTTTGTGTAGATATGGTTGAATATCTAAACATACAGCAATTAGTCGTATTACAACTGATCGCTCATAAAAAAAGAAGCAGCTCATAAAAAAATCTATCAATATTTCATACATCATAAAAGAAACACTCACACACACGAATAGAGAGCGAGAGACAAGATAATAAAATTGCTAAAAATATCAAAACAAAATAAAAAACGCATCGAAGAGCAAGCCGCATAGCACGCGACAGAAGCGAGCAAAGCGTATGATAAAGATGATGCTAAAGAAAGAGCAAAAAAATGAGAAAGAAAGAAAGAACCCCTCGAGAAAAAAAAAACTGAATAAATAAGATGCTGCAATCCCTTGAAGAGCAACAGAGAGCGACACGCACCCATAAAGCCTATAAAAAATCCTATTAAAAAAGACACACACATACAGAGAGAGAAAAAATACAAAATACAAACAACCAACAGGCGGATCGATGGCGCGGCACAAGCGCATTAAAAGGAGATTTACCTATAAAAAAAGGTAGACAGATGAAATGAGACGACGAGCCGAGGATAGGAGACGTGCAGCCAAAAAAATTGAGAAAAAAAAACAAAAAATTGATAGGGAAAAGTAGATGACAGAAGGAAGCGTTCGACTGCCACGAGACGAGGCTGCATCTCTCTCTCTTTCTCTATGTCTCCTTTTCTCTTTTTCTTTTTTTAGGGAGCGCCTAAAAAGTGAACACGCCTGACATAGGGTAGGCAGCCGCAGCATCAGCAGAGCACGCGTCCAAGGATCTCTGCATCCTTGAGACTCATTTGCCTTGGTGAATACCTGGACCAAAGAGCAACTCTCGCTGCACTTTGAGCGCACGTCTATCTGTCTGTCTGTCTGCTGCTTCTTTAGTTCTGTTGTTGTTGTTGTTGTTTTTTGTGTGTCTTGTTTTTTAAATAGAAGCAGCTGCCATGCAACTCCCAGTGGCAGCATCCCAGAGCATCGCGGCCTGTGTGAGGCGACATTTTGAAGTGTTCATTAGTCGCACATTTACATATCCAAATTGTCAGCATGCCATTGGGCAGAGGCGGCGGAGGGGGCAAAGGCAAACGACGCGTGTCTTGCGGCTTTTAATTGCTGTCAGTTTTTTGTGAATGGAGGGGAGCAGGGGGAGTGAGCTGTGGTTGCGGTTGCACTCGAATGTCAAATGAAGTGTGCAACACATTAATTCCCCCCTTGTCAGTCTTAGTGGGGCCCCCCCTTAGCAACTACTCGCACTGACTCTACCAATCCTACCCTCTCTCCTAATCCCACTGCTGCTTCTATTCCTACTCATTCTTTTATTCCCTTTCCCACTCTTATACCCACTCCCACTTCTTTCAATCCCACTCAATCTCTTATTCCCTTTCCTTTTCCTACACTCTCTCCTACTTTTACTGCGTCTCCCTCTTCCTCTCTCACATCCTCCCCAACTTTACACTGTTTTACTTTTGGTAGTTCTTCTCTTTTCGCTTTTTTCATTGTCAACTTGGTCTTCTCTTTGCTTTGCTTTGCGTTTGGTTTTCTGTTTGATTTGTCATTTGATCGCCAACACAGTTGGCGCGATTAAAAAATTAAGTTCTAGCTCCTCCTCACCTTCCCCCGCCGCTGCGAGAGTGTAAAAGTGTCAGCATTGTTTTTCATAGAGTTCGCTGACTTCTAGCTGTGACTATAGTTCTTTTTTGTTGTTGTTTTTGATGACTGCAGCCACGTGCCATGGGCGCAGTCAGACAATGGGAGTGGGGGATGGGGGTTAGCTGCTTCTAGTGTTGATGTTGACTAATGTGAGGCATTCGAAGTGCGGCAAAGCGACTAAATTTAATGTGGCACGCCTCACTTGGTTGAGGTATACAATTGACTATATAAATTTAATAATAAATATATTAATAATAATAAATATATAAATTTATAAACAAATTTTTGATAGAGATTTATTTCATAATATGTATGTACATGCGCACACACACATTTATATAAATACACGCACGTAAGGTCAAACGTAACTTCAATTCGCATTTTTGCTTTGATTTTCGATTCCTTTAAGAATTAGCTCAATGCAGCATCGAACTGCAAATGCTCTGCCTATATGGTCGTAGTATGTACTCTTCAAATAGCATTCAAAATTCATGAAAAAGCCAATGTATCTGCGCAAGTTTAGATGAATATACACACATACAAATACACATACATGCATTGTCATGCATTTTGTTTTGATTTTCTACTCATTTTTCGCTTTGAGGTAAAAAGTTGAACATGGCAACGCACTTGAAATGCTCTACTTGTATGAGCGTAGCATGCGCGTTTATTAATGCATGCAAAGCTCTTAAGAATACGAATGTTTACTTCATTGAAAGAGCAATCATTGACACTAGCACGCGTATACACACACACATACATGTATTTTTACTTTGTGCTTGCATTTTTATTTTGCCTTGCAGCTCTGTCTCTCTCTCTCTCTCTCTCTCTGAGAGAAAAGCTCAACATGGCGACGCACTCGAAATGCTCTGCCTCTATGAGCGTAGTAGTGAGGCAGACAAAGCTTATGATAAAGCTAATGTCGTCTTCATTCCAAGAGCAAGAGAAGCGAACCTGCGAAACGAAAACAAATTTGACAACAAGTGTGAAAGGGAGAGCAACGACAAAGCATAGGAGCAATAATCTTGCATTATTCCTCTCATTCGTTTAGGCTGCATCAAAACGAATACTACATGAAAGCAGAGAACAGAAAACCATAAACTTGCAATTCTCTCAATGCCGAAATGCAATAAATGATATGTTAAGGCGCTGTTAAATCTCTCTCTCTCTTTTTGGCTTGCTGTTAACTTTACATAGCTCTGTATACTTCGTTGAATATAACATGTTATTGTTTCTTTGAGCGCCTTATCAACATTTAACAACAATTAGACGTATTATTTTGAAAACTTTAGTTAATATCATTAGAGCTTATTATTAATATGTCTACGCAGAACCTAACCCAATATTGCTATTATTTGCCGTTTGTTTGTTTGTTTTATGTTGATTCTTTTTATAACGAAAAAAGCAGCAACTCTTAACAACTTTTGAGTCGACTTCGATGACGAATTGTGCTAACACACGCTACGACAGCCCTCATAGGGTTTACAGTATACAATACTACATATTTATGTGTATAGTATATGGTCTATGGACCTAGAGTATATGGCATTGGGGTATAGAGAGTATTGGCATGGCATTGCTATGGCTTTTGTGGTAGGGTCAAAGGTATGGGCTATGCTCGCGCGTTTTTCTATAGTTTCTACACAAAAAGAGAGAGAGAGTGAAAGAGGGAGATAGTGTGAGAGAGAGATGGGACAGGGAGAGAGAGAGAGCGAGAACACATGGCAAAGAATTTTTAAAAATGTGTGTTGCCATTGTTGCGTCAGCTAGACGTCCTTTGTGTATTATCCTTTGTATGCGGCACAGTCAGTTGGTCGTTCGCTCTGTCTCACTCTCACTCTCACTCTCTCTCTCTCTCTGTTGCTGCTGTTGTGTGCGGGGCCAAAGGTTATCTAGGCGACAATATAACGGCAGCCACAGCCACTGAAGCCGCACAGCTGCCGCCCTGCTCTATGCCTGCATATCCTTGCCCTGGCGCGCGCATTTCCTCTTCTTCAGTCCCTACTGAACAAAGAGAGAGTAGTACAGAGAGAGCTCCAATATTCAGACCCCAATATCAGCTACTATATACAAATTATTATATATTTTTGTGCCTAGTAATCAGTTTGTGGCGCGTAAAAGCAAATATCATGCAATTGTTTGGGCTCATTAAGAGTCCTGTGTCCTGTGTCCAGTTTTTGGCGGCATTTATAGGTCAAGCGACTGACCTGACACACTGCTGCTGCTGCTGCTGCTGCTGTTGCTACTGTTGCTGCTGTTGCTGCTGTTCCTGTTGTTGCCAGCTGTTGTTATGTTGCCATTTTTGCCAAGGGTTGTTCGTTGGTCAAAAAGGATACGCTGGTCATGCGAAAAGGTAGACCGACTGACCAGCGAGTGCCATTTGTGCGTGTCCTGTGCCGTAAGCGAAACGCATTTTCAAGTCATCTAATTGCGCTCAGTTCTCAGACTATGGTCAAGGGGTTGCTGCGCCTCTCCCTATCTCTCTCTCTCTCTCTCTTTCCCTTTCCCTAAACATTTATTGCCTTATGTACCAGTTTATAGGTTTATATAGATTATATATATGCCTGTTATATGTACTTATATAATCAACCACCCGCTCATCTTTGGGACGCTCGCCCTTTCGTCATGCGCTACCCTAGCAGCACCCGCTAGTTGTAAAATTAACGCATTTTCTCTTAGAAAAATCTATGAAATTTTTTTCAATTTTTTCTAAAATTTTTTCAAGCAATTTTTTTCCCCGTTTGTTGTTTGCAACAAATCCTTTCGCTGCGCGCGTGCCATTCCTGTCCTGTATCCCACACTCAACCCTTCAATCAGGCACGCACGAGCTGACAGCACCACAAAAAAAAAAAAAAAAAAAAAAAAAGAGAAAATCTCCCTTCAAGCCTTTTGTGCGCCTGTCGTTGCCTCGTTTCGATTTTTTGTATCAATTTGCAATTTTTTTCACCCATTTTCAACTTGATTTCCACAACTCGTCCTTTGCGGCGGTGTTTGCCGTTGCTCCTGGTGATGATGATGGTGGTGATCGTAGTGATGGTGGTGGTACTGCACGTTGATTAAGCCCCTTGCATTTAATGAAGGGGCGCGGTCGAAACGGCTCAGCTGTGATTTTGAACTACTTTAGCCGCCGTGACATGAAATGCGAATTTTTTCAAACAGTTTTTTTGTATTTATATTTGTTGGCAAATTTTCGAGTTTTTTACAATAAAAATTTTGTTGCAAACGAATTTTTTTTCTGGTGATTTTTTTTCTGGTGATTTTTTGTTTGCATCTGTGTGAAATAAAGGGGAAAAAAGGGTGTGCGTGTCCTTTATGTGTCACACTTGATTATAGGGCCACCCCTAACGTGCCGATTCGGTGCCACAGTGCCTCAGTGTGAAAGGTGTGTTTAAAATGGGTTTAAAGTTTTTAGAGGGGGTTGTTCTACAAGAGAGTAAATGTTTTCAAAGGATCAACATATGGAAATTTTGTATTTTCTACAAAAAATTTAATATATGTTATAATATTGTGATTAAAATATTAATTTAGTTTGCTTTTTGTATTGAATCGATAATAAGCGTCTATTTCTTTATAATATGAATATCTTATGTTAATGGGAAAGGAAAAATGTCAACTTTTTACCAACGATTGACAATTTGACCTTAAATATATTTTTTAAATGTTAATAATGATAAAAAAAAATAATATTTACCTTATAGATTTTACCAACACGCGACAATTTCTTCTAATAATATTTTGTAATACTTTAATTATAATATTTAATATTTTATTTGATTTATATTAGTAAAAATTGACATCTTTACCTAATAATATTATTATATTTAATATCTTAATAAAAAACATTAGAATTATATATATTAAATTCATTATTTTTGTTTGACATTTCTAAATGCAATTTTTGCTTTTAAACTTAAAATTTAATAGACATTTGGAACGTTTAACATAATATATTATTTTTGTTATTTTTAACTAAACAAACGCTCAAGAAATCATTAGTCAGCTTGGCGCTCCTACTAGATTCTCCAACTCCACATATTATATTTCACTTTCTCTTGCTGCCCTTTCTTCTGTCTTTCTCCTTTGCAAGTGTATACCATTAGGCTTAGACATACAAAAAAAAAAAAAAGAGAAAGAAAATAGAAGAAAATTGTCAACATTTCGAATGGACAACAATGCGTTTTTGCTTAGCCCAAGGCTGCGCAGTGAGGCAAAATAAAATTAATTTTATAAGAGTGGAGCAAGGGAGAAAAAATTAACCAAAAAAGCAGCAGCAAGTAAAGGAGAGAAGGAAGGGGAGAGAGAAAGAGGAAGAAAGAGAGAGAGAGAGAGAGAGGGAGAGTGCAAAACACTTTTTCATTTACCCGAGCCGCACTCTGTGTGTGTGTGAGTGTGAGTGACTTTGCCCCACTGTGCCTCCCAGTGCTACACTTGAGCTTTTCCACTGGACACTGTCCCCCCAGTCCACACAGTCTCCGCACTCTTTCAGGCCCCCCCTTTGGTAAAAAATTAGATTCATTTGTCCGCGCTTGCTTTATTATTTAAATTCTTGCGTTATTTTTCTAAATTTTCGTCCTGCCGCTCATTGTCCTGCTGCTTTCTTCTCCTTCTTCTTCTCCTTGTTGTTCTTTTACGTTAAAAAAAGTGGCGGAATTTTAATGGAAAATGCCGCGAAAGTAGAGAAGCAGCAGCAGAAGCAGCAGCATCAGTGGAAATGTTTAAGCAAACAAAGACTGTGAGGCTGTGTTTAAGCTCCTTTCAACTGGCAGCGAAGGACACACGCTGAAAGGATATGCCGGACGCACAGCGCGTAAATTGAAAGCCAGCCAAACAGTCCAGGCGTCCAGGCGTCCACTCGCCTTGGCATCATCGCGGCTATCTGCCATTGCCATGACCAGAACCCGGCCGGTGTCGTTGTCGCCCTGCCACTCCCCCCTCCTCCGCCTTCACAACCCTCTGTCTTACTCACACCAGCAATGCGTGGGTTGGGTGGGTTTGGTGGGCTCGGATGGTTTGGGGCACATGACATGAATGCCCGTCGGCTCATTTCAAGTGAAAAATGAGCAAAAAATGAAATGAAACAATGGGCCGAGGCATCTTTTGGCTTCTTCGAGAGCAACAGAGACGGCTGCACTGTGAGACGAAAGACGTTTAGATCCCAGCGAAAAAAAAAATGAAGAAAATCGTGGCCAATTTTAATTTTTCTTCGCTCGCGCTGCTTACATTTCTAATGGGCATTTTTCGGTGGGTTAATGTGCTGTTAGGGTAAAAAGTGGGATAAAAAAGAAAAACACACACACATACACACACTCATAGACACCCATACACACTCACACAGTCACAGATGAGTCTAGCTTGGAGCTAGGGAGTCACATTGCATGAAAATGGCATTACTGTGTGTAGAACTTGGAATGGAGAGAGGGAGAGATATAAGAGCGAGAAAGAGGCATAAAGAGAAAGAGAGAGAGAGAGAGGGAAAGAGCTTAAAAGGGAAAGAGGGTGTCAGTGGGTACCGTTTGAGTGGGTGTTGCGTGCGTTGAGTTTTTCTAGCATTCGCAAGGCGAGACCACCTCCTCCACTCCTCTCCCCTCCCCCTGACGCAGCTGCCCCACATCTGATGAATAATGACAACGCGCAAAAAGTGAACTTTCATGCTGGTCGACCGTGTTGGGTCCAGTTGATGGGTTGTTTGGGGCTTCATTTCCATGGTTCGGTGGGGTGTTCATCTCTGTGCAGCGTGTACTTAAAAATGCGCAAATACGATGCCTTTGCTTAGGCGCGGCTCTAGATTTACATAGCAGATTAATGTTTGGCTTGGTGTATATATATATATATATATAAGTATATATATATATAGAGGGTGCTAAGCGGAGGGATGAGGCCCTCTATGTGTACAATGGCTTGGCAGTGGCAACTCTGGCTAATGGTAGAGCCATACTTTGCTTCGATGTGGACTTAGCTAAAATTCAAAAATCAAATGTCCTACATAATTAGAGCAGCCCCTATTATATAATGAAAGGCAACGTATAATTGGAATAGTTAGGAGTATTGTTTTGCATTTGTTTTATAATATATCTATTACTTTTATGATATTACTCCTGATCCATTATCATTCTTGAATTTTATCTAAAATATCAATAGAAATTTTCGAAAATAAATTTTGAACTTTAATTTCGAAGAAATTCTAGCTAAGCTTAGGTTAAGCTTTTACGGCACCCTTTGTAAACCTTGACATTTGTATAGCTTGAAGTCTGATATCCTTTATGTTTGGGGGTCGCCTCATGGAGCGGGTGCTGTCGCCAACTGCTAATGAAATGACTTGGAGCTGGCAACGCACTCAAAAATTAAATTAAATAAAGGCTTTTGTGCGCAGGCAGCGAGGCGCACTTGAAACGCGACCACGCCCACTGCCCACCGAGCCTGTTCGGGAGTTCCTTTTTTTTTATTTGGTCAAAAGTTTGTTTTGCATTTTGTTTTTTGTTCGTTTTTTTTTGGCACAGAGTGGCAAAACAAAAGAAAAGCAAAAGTACGCACTTGGAGTAGGCGACAGGACGAAAAGGACGACCTTATCGCGGGACAAACAAAGCCAGTTGCCAAGGACAATGGGAAAGCAAGACCCGCCGCAGCAGGACAACTGGTCACTGCACGCTCTGAATGCTTTTGCTTCTGCTTTTGCTAGCACAAAAATATTTTTAATTTTTTTTCGTACATTTTTTTGTATTTTGGTACGCTGTGCATATTTTTCTTTTAATTTCCAAAGCGCAAATTACGCTCGTGTGCCTTAAATATTAAAAGAAGGCCTCCCGAAAAAAAAAAACAAGTAAAGAAAAGCAAACCTAAATGAAAAGTTGTCAACGCTGCTTGCTTTTCATATTTTTATATTTTTTTCGGAATTTTTGTGTCCTTTTTGTTGTTGTTTTAATGCTTTTCTTTTGGTTATCCTTTTGGCCAATTCTTGCATGGCCAATGACGTGCCAGGACATTATCTGTGCTCCGTGTCCTTTCATTTGGCCGCGGCCATTATCGCTCTGACTCTGCTCCTTCTTCTACTTTTGCTTCTGCTTCTACTTCTGCTTCTTGCTTCGTGTTTATTCAGCGGCATTCGCTTCGCTACGTTTTTAATTAGCCATCCAGCATTGAGTTTTGAATATAAGATTGAGTTAGGGTATATATACTACATGGTTTAAGGTGTAACATATAATATATGTAGTTTTAAATTCATTCAAATGAATTTATATGTAATATTTTATAGAAATATTCTATGCTCAAATCTAATCCACCTAATTGAAATTAAATATTTTATATAATATCTTATAGAATTTTTGTACATATTATATTCTGCTTAATCTTTGATCTTTTATATTTTCTCATTTTTAATTATTACTAGAATTTTAATATAATTAAAATATTTTAGTGAATTTTTTATCGAATAGGGTATTCAATTTTCTTTATCATGCTTCTTCACTTCGAATGCCTTCTATTATTTATATCTATTTTTTGGTATTTCTGTTATTCTTTGCATTGTATTGCCATAACAATAATTATGATGATGATGGTGATGATGATGTTGGAAATGGGGATAGAGGGTAGCAAGATGAGGCCGTTCGCACAAGTGTCCATTGTCCTGTCATTTGCATAGCAAACATTTTTGTCCTGCTGCTGCTGTTGTCCATCGTTGAGCTGTCATCGTTTGTCTTAGTTTTTAATTATCACACGCCGCTGGGGCTGCTCACACATATACATAGAGAATAAGAGAGGGAGGTAGAGAGAAAGAGAGAGAGAGGATGGGAAATTTTCACATGAGTTCACTTGAGCGAAGCGAATTGCACAATGTCTTCAGCTGGACATGAATGCCCTGAACAGGTGTGAGTGATTCTATGGAGTGTAGCTAGTCATTGGGTCTATTATATACAACTTTTAGCAGTTATGCAACACTAGACAAGATAATGGATACCTTTATATATATATATATATTTACCTACACATACTTATCTATGTATACTTACTTAAATTATAGTAAAAATGAAATCATATTTATATATTCAAAAAATATTTAAGTTAGAGATCCTTTTAGTAATTTTAAGACAAAAATAATATAAATACAAGATTATTTTAATACAAATGCTATATAATATAAATATAAATAAAAGACAATATAAATATAATCCAAAAAATAAATAAATTCTATAAAAGACTTAAAAAAAACTAACCTAACCATTTGCATTACTTTCTTTGTATTGCCATTCGATTTAAGCAATCTAAACATTCCATTACTCAATATTTTCACTCAATATATCAATTATTTGCCACTTAATCAACACTGGCCTGTCATCAACACTTCAGCATTGTGTTTGCCTTGTCGTTAAACCCTTTTATGTGGCCCATTATAAGCACATTTCACTAATTAGCCAGCAATTAGCGGCAAACACCAAAACCATCATATAAACAATAACAACAACAACAAGAAGAGTAACCCTTTACAGTTCATGCCATAGTCACACTTTCACTCCCTCTCTCTCTCTCTCACTCTCTTTCTCTATGCATACCCTTTCGTTTATAGCAACCCTTTGAAGCCTTTCAGCCGTGCAATATTCATCCCTTTGCGCCTTGACGCGCTTAATAAGCCATTAAATGCTGCGCTTGCGCATAGCGAAAGGGTTTTATTTTTGTCTGACAAAGGGGTTGACTCTTTTATAACACCAACAACAACAACTTCATCAAGGCAACAACAACAACAACATCAATAACTTCTACTACTACTTTGGTAACACTGAGTACCAGCCAAAGTTAAGTGGCATATCCATATCCATCATATGCCTTGCATTTCCATGGTTCGATATGTAACACAAATGTATGATGATAGATTTGATACCCTTTATTTTAAGAACCGCAAATAGGGTTTAGTAATAGGCTGAAGAAGAATATTTGACTCATAACTCTCCATCGCTCTCTGTTAGTCTGTCAATCGGTCCATATAAACACCTAGATTTATTATAATATTTTATTAATATTCAGTTTACTCGTTAGTTGTTCTTCTTATACCCATTATTTTTATAAATTATTCATTCGTTCTTCTGTAAAAGCCAAAGCTTTAATACATTTATGTAATATACCCAATTTCAATTTAGGGAAACGCATCAGTATATGTGTAGGTGTGCATGTATGTGTGCGTGTTTCAGCGCAATCTGATCCATATACACCCACACATACATACATACACACTTGCTCTCATTTGATTCATAGTCGCGCTTGCGCTCTTTGTATGAAAGCTTTTCGGGAGAGCAAAGTTCGTATGCATGCTGACACGGCAAACATATGCGAGTGCGCAACATTTAGTTCTCTCTCTTTTTTCTCTCTCTCTCTTTCGTTCTATGTGCAATGTGCTTGCGCTCTCCTAAGCTTTGAGCGCAGTGTGCAGCGATTCGTTCTTCGATTCTCGTGCGTTGATGCGAGCTCTCTTTTGTGCTTGAAGTCTAGAGCGTAAAGCAACAGTCTGATGTGCATGCTATCTCTGTTGTGCATGAAGCGCTGTGAGGTGCACTCGCTCTCTCATGTGTTTTGAGTGCTGTAAAGAAATCACGACTGCAGCAATAGTAAGCCTAGCCAATAGCGAGACCTTACAGTGGTAATAAATCAATTTTTTATTTACGAAAATTACAAAATTCGTAAAATTTGCATTACACTTGATCGATACGACTTATGACTATGGATAATACTGATAATTATCGATAATGCTATACAGCAGCACCAAGACTACACTGTCTGGCACCTGCCCTACTGTCTTTTAATTTTCTGCTGCTAAAGTAAAAAACATCAGTTTTTTTGCCACGCCCACGCCCACATAATTCCAGCAAATTGCGCAACGATATCTTCAAAATAAAAAAAATGAAACAATACAGAGACAAAGAAAAGAGAAATATATGATGAAAAGGCACACAAACACACACATAATGGAATACAATTTCTGGGAATCCTTTGAAAGCAGGAGCACAACAATAGCTGCTCAATGGCAGCAAATCCTTTAATTTGTTGTTATCCTTTTTGTAGAAATGTGAGTCGTTAACGTCCGAATGAATACCCTACATTTCTTTGACTCACTTTCACTTATTCTTTTCCCCCTCTCCCTCTCTCCACTCTACTGCTCCCAGTACAGTTGCTCTCTTTTTTTAATTTATGAGGCTCTCACACCAAACTGACAATATCTAGCGCGATTTGAGCTACTGCTGCCATACATTTTATAGCGTTATCGTTATCGTTATCGTAAATTTCAATTTGGTTGACCAAAGAGGTAAATGTGCGCAGGTGTGTGTGTGAGTGTGTGTGTGTGTGTTGGGTGTGCGTGAATTTATCATATGATATATATCTTAGATCTAGGGTTGCTTGACTTCTTGTTGGCGTTTTGTTTTAACCCTTAGGGTTGACTTTTCACATTTTAATTGGTTAATTGACTGTTACGTGAAAACTCGCTCAGTTCAGTTATTTGGGTCTAACAAGAAATGTAAATGAAGCCATGGGTCTACTAAAACATAGATTAGATCGTTTTGTAAGGTCTGTTTGTTTGATAGACCCTAAACTAATATGTTAGGAATATCATAAAGAAAGAAAGGGAAATGTGTAAGTAGATGAAGAGGCTTTGTGGAAGAGAGAAGAAAGAAAATAATAGAGGGGGAGCGAGAGAAAGAGGATAAAAAGAAGAGAAAGGGAGAAAGAGAGAGAGAAAAGCAGAGAGATGAGAAAATTAAGACGGTTCTGTAATCCGAACAATAATTTAATAAGTTAAGATGTTCAGGAAATAATTCAACGATACAATTACACAATCCTTAGAAAACTTTGTTGAATCGAATATCTGTTCTATAGAGAGACAAGGCTCTTCTAGGTGCATTTCACAGCTTGAAATTAATTAGAATAAATATGCCAACACAGGGCTGTCTTTGGCATAACTTGCACGCTTTATGCGACCCACAAAGGGAAAGCAATTCCCAGACAACTCTTAAATCCATTTTAGCTCAAGTATTTCACAAACTGATTGCGCCACTGTGGGAGTAAAATTGAAAAAAGAAAAGGAAAACCCCTACACTGTCCACCCCATTCCACATTTCCACTGACAACAACAACACAAAAAGCAATAGAACGTTAGAGGAAAATGGAAGCGCAAAAGGCGAAAACTTTTCATTCTTTTTCTCGTTTAGAAATCTATTTGGGCTTTGAGCTTATCCCGGCGACTGTGGGCCTACGCCCAGTACTTCCTGTGGCCCAGCCTGGTGTCCTTTAACTGTAAACAAACACAGCAAAGCTGCAAATATTAAAAAAAAAGAAAGAACGAAAAAAGAAAAGCAACAACAACCAAAAAAAAAAAAGAAAAAGGAAAAGCAGGAAAATACTACGCAAAAGGTTCATCAATGTGAGCACAAAGATTGCCGTGGGTGGGTGGGCAAAAGGTAGTGGAGGCGAGGGTGTGGGGAGATGGTCGGCCTAAAAATGAAAAATAAATAAACCAACTTGAAAGTTGACAGGCAACCAGGATTCGAACCCGAGCCTAACAGCCTAAAAAGAAAGTAGAAGAAGAAGCAACAGAATGAAGCAAATTCTCCACCCACATTGTACAAAAAGAGTCCATTTACTGTTGCTGTTGTTGTTGTTTGTTGTTTCGGTTGTTGTTGTTGTTATTGTTGTTGTTTTGGTTCTTGGTCGTTGTCTGCTTTTGACAAACAAATCCTTGGGCTGTGCGAATCCTTCGTTGTGCGTGGTTACGCTCGCCAGGACAACGCTGCGCCCCATGGGCCCGCCGACTATTGCCCATTTCCCCATTTACCATCCTAGTTTCGACTAGTCCTACTCTCTAGCTCCAGCTCCAGGCCTAGCTCGTCCTCGGTCTGTCCACTGGCCTAGAAAATTGAAATGTTTTCCTTCGTCGGCGTCGCCTTTGGCCAACGGAAAATGCAAAAAGCAAAAGTAGATTTCATCAACGCGTGTCGAACGAATACTACACACACACTCACACTCACACTCACAATCACACTCACTCTCGCACTCACACTCACTCTCTCACTCACACACACACTTGGGCTGGCACACACGTGCGTCCTGTAGGTGTTGCCCCCGCATTATAATGGAGGCAGCTGCCGTTGATTTTACCTCTAGTGTAAACCAATTTTCGTATCAATAAAATCGAAGGTTTTTTTTCTCAATTCATTCAATTTTCGAGTTCGACTTTGAGTTCAAATTTGAGTTCGAGTTTTCCCTTTTCTGCTCTCAAGGACGCGCCAAGTCTTAGAGCGGGGGCGTGACAAAGGACACTAATTGTTCAGATCGCAAAGGAAAGGAACGGAAAGGAAAGCGAAAGCCGCTCTCATTTTCAATGTCTCTCTATTCATCCCGCTCTTTGCCGCTTTAAGCCGGAAGAATGTAATTAGAGGCCGAGCACGGGTCCATCATACTCGAAGAGAGAGAGGGGGGGTTGTGCTGGCAGTTTAAGATATGCGGTGGGCGTGGCACGTGTGCAGCGATGGCAAACTAACTCGCATGCAGCTTGAATGCATCGTTAAAATCGTTCGAATATAAAGGAATATATAAGAATATGAGGGGAAATATACATAGAAAGAGATGTGCAAGGTTCGAGGAGGAGGAGAATGAGAGTACCAAAGAAATCCAAGGTTTCAAACATTAAATTTCTAGTAAATTTAACCAAGTTAACACATAATATATAGATTAATATCTTTTTGGAAATATATTTATTTTTAGAATAATGTCTTACCTTTATACCCAAACCTTGTGAAAATATTTGCCCTATGTCAGCCTTGTTCTATTGTATTTTTTAGCAGTAGTACATCTCTACATCTCTTATACTTTTTGGGTACTTCTAGAGCCCTATTAACCAATTCCATCTAACTCCTTTGAGTTATTTGAATGGCTTCGCTGCGCACTGTTTTACTTTTTGAGGAACCCGCTCGACATTAATCATTTGGCTTTGTATTTCAATTAGACGAGCTCAAAACAATGCCCTGGACTCTGGTAACAGTGGGGCACAATGCCTCTGACACCCTGTGGTGTGTACCAACAACCGGGAGCAAAGATCGAAACTCTTTCGGCCGCAATTAATCAAACGCACATCAGTTCGCAAAAGAATTACAATTGTAACAAATTGTTAGGGTTTGCCTTATCGGAACTCTACGTGTATAGGTTCTATATGTAGAAGGTTTTCCAAGTCCCTAAACGCAGCGGGTGCCACAGAGCAGGCGCATTGACCTGTAGATGGACAACAGAACATCAGATATCGGACATGAGGCATGGCATGTGTATGAACCGTTTTGCTATTTATCTTATCAGCAACTTTGGCCAAGTTGCCAAAAGTCGAATTCTCCGAAATTTTCTACTCCATCTTCAACGTCGCAATGTTTTGGGTAATTGTAACAAATGGAATGAAATTTTTATATATTTATTTTTGTTGTGTTGTGTTGTTTGGTTGCAACTACACCTGCCGTCGCCTTTAACGATCATCAACATATATTTTTTTTTGCTCTAAACATTTCAGCATTTTGGGAAAAAGCGGCTCCACTGACGCTGACGAGTGCCTTTTGATAAGATTAGTTTTCGGCTTGCCACTCAGCACGTGCAGGTAGCTGCTGAGGGCCTTAGCCCATAATCGATCATAAGTTCTTAATTGCCACTAATATGACACGCCAGCACAACTCCCAATGCAAGAGGGAAATACTTTCCTACACCATGATAGAGCGTGCAAGGATATGATTATAATATATATAATATATAAGGCAGCTACAAAATTTCTTTATTTAAACTCTCCAAAACAATTTAGGATCTTCTTTTTCCATTGTAAACCATTTCTTTTTATGAAATATCAAATGAATATACTTAAATGAATTCTTCGTCAACCCGAGTACAGCATTCAATCCGTTATTTATATAGTTATACCGAATGTCATCATAACTCAATCCCTTCTTCATAGAGATATGCCATAGCTCATCATAATTCAATCCATTCTTCACATAATCTCTCTCTAAAGTCTAGACTTGTCCGCTTCTATCATAATTTAAAAAAACAGCTCAGACAGATCTTTATAGAGATTATAGATCTGTCAACGGTTTCTACCCACAACAACTTTCATTTTGTCCTTTCTATATTCTCCTTTCGTTCGCTCCTTTCTCCGCTGACTTGCTAAACCCCTTAGCGCCCCCACTCCAGCACCGTACATTCATTTTTGAGTTGTACGATATTATCAAAATGTCTATGGACCAAAAATTGAGTTTGTCTTATCAGGGCATCAATAAGTGAAGTGAAGCCAAAGCAAAACACAAGAAAAGGAATGAAAGAAAAGGGTACAGAGAGAGGGAGAGAGAGAAATGTCAACAATGGCGCCTAAAATGTTTGACAGGGTCGTACTGTTAGTTGCTCGTAACAGTAGCCATATTTTATATATATATAGTAAACAGTTATACGTGTGTGTGTGTGTGTGTGTGTGTGTGTGTACGTTGTATCCATCTCTTGGCAATTTTACGTTTCAATGGAATTTCGATTATGGGTCTGAGCCAATTTACAAAAGCCACGATTGAGACATTTGTGACAGGACGCAGGACAAAACGGTTATTACCCAATCCCAAACGCAATCCTTCGGCATGCCATTTATACAACCCCAACCCCCAATACACACACACAGAGAGAGAGAGAGAGAGAGAGAGAGAGAGAGAGAGGAAGA
>JBANCZ010000381.1:0-38464 GCA_037040025.1 Sphaerogastrella javana
CTGTTTGTCCTGTTGCTGCTGTTGCTGTTGCTGTTTGTCCTGTTGTTGCTGTTGCTGTTGCTCATGTTGCTGTTGCTGTTGTCGCTGCTGCTGTTGGTGTTGTTGCTGCTGTTGCTGCTGGTTGAAAAATATGCTGCTGTCGTTGTTTTTGCTGCTGTTGCTGTCACACTCACATGTTCGTTACGTGTTCTGCTCTGTCACTCTACGCACATGCTGCAGGGCATGACTCACACACATGCAATCACACACGCACACACACACGCAATCACACACGCACACACACACACACGCATACTTTAGTTTAGAGCACTCACATTTGTATTCGTATGTGGGTATTCGCAATTCGCATACAAGAGTCTTGCAGCGGCGCCCCAAACAAATGTCAGCTGTAAAAATCATAAATTTAATGCAAAATGCAAAAATGTAAAAATGTTGCGCTTCGTTGCGCTTCTACTACTGACAGGTGACCCTTCGCATCCATTTCAATTCATGCCATTCCATTTTATTCCAATCCATTCCATTCCACTACGTTCCATGCAATAATGTTTCATTTGTTTTAGAGCACAAAGATGTGCTTTTTATCTATATAAGACATTTCGAAACTCAAGTCAATCTTACAGAAATTTTAAAGCTTTACATAACAGATATAGAGTATAGAAAGTTCCACAAAGTATGCTATAATTTTAAGGAATTTAATTAAATACAAAAAATACCAATTGTTAGAATTTATTAACAATTTTATGACAAGTATTTAGGCCATCAATTCACTAACACAAAATATAAACTTTGTATTTGATAGATTTAAATTCATAGAATCAAAATTGTATTTAAATTTGGAAATGTTTAAAAAAAAATTTTGTATTATTTATTACAAATTATTCGAGTACTCGTGAGTCACCTTCTATAGTTACTTAATAATAGCTACCATATGATACACAGCATTTCATTGTATTATTTCTTTTTTTGGTCAAAATGAAGAGGCTGAGCCCAATGCATAAATTTTTCATTTTCACATAAAGCAAGATCTTAAAACTGTCTAAAGAAACGGCTTGGATGGCATTTTGAGAATAAAGGTAGTTAATAGCATTAGTCTAAACTAAAGTCATAACATAAACATAAACACAACATAAATTCCAATCAATGCGAAACTAATGTGCTAATGACAAGGCAAAAGAGTTGCCAAACTCAATAAATTTACTGCTGTCTGTCCAAAACAAAAAACAGAAAAAACAAACCCAAGCTATATGGTATACCATGCCATATTATACCAAAAGCCCATACCGTTCAAGTGCTGTGAAACGTTTGTATAGATACAATCAAAAGATCGTATACTAGAGCTATAGATCGAGTGAGTGAGTTAGAGTGATAAGGGGATCTAGGGGGGATTGTCTTATAAATGATGTCACGCTCTTTTAGATCTCGTTAATGTGGGCGCCGTTTTTTTTGTTGTTGTTTGTTGCTTTGAACTTTATTATATTTTTATTTATTGTTGCGATTGTTAATAATTCTCTTTTGTTGTTGTTGTTGTTGTTGTTGTTGTAGCTTGAGTCTAAAAGCATTTGCGATTTGTTGTAAATTGTTTACATGTGTTGCCTTGGGCTTTCATTAAAACCACACATAAATATTATATATAACACAAATGACAAAAAGAGACAGACAGACAGAGAGACAGACAAAGACAGGCATACAAAGAGATAGACAGAGAGACACATAGACAGAGAGACAGGCAGACAATACGGCGCAGCAACGCAGCGACAGATTTTTGATATTAATTGTAAAATCATGCAAATGAAGAAACAAATTATAAGATGAAAACGAACAGAGAGGAGCCCCCAGAGATGGAAATTAATTGCCAATATCAACGCGTTTTAACACAAAATCTATGTTCAGATTTCACATCTCTCAGATACAGCAACAACAGCAACAACAACATTAACAACATTAAAGTAGCTGCAAAATGTTTATAAATGATTCGTGTTGTTGTTTATACCATTTCATTTTTGTTGTTGTTGTTGCTGGTTCTCCTCTTTCAAATTTGTTATTAATTAACAGTCATTTATTAACATCCCCAGCACTCGGAAGAAATCGCAGCGGCTGCTTTGTTGATCCGTTTAATTTATAACTTATTAATATGCAACAATTTATTATAATATTGTTTCTAACAGCCAAGCATATATAGTATAGATATACATATATGTATATACATATATATAATACCTATATCCAATGTTAAAGACAATGGAAGCAACAGATCATAGCAAAATTGATTAGAGTATTTAGTGTTCAATACTCGACAGATTGCAATATACATAACTCTTGGCTTTCTATAGCTATCTGTCCCAAACAAAAGACAAATAATAATGCACATTAATTATAACGCTTTGAAGATTGTGTGTACGTTCTATAGGATTATATATGCTTCGCCTATCTTGATCACAAACACTCTGAGAAACTATTAAATAGGAAGTACTTGCGCCTCACACACATAGATATAGACAGACAGATAGGCAGACAAACAGACAGACAGACTCTCAACTGTTGTTTTATTCATGCGTATACTCTGTTTTAATTGTAATTAATTGTGGGGTAGCTAAGAGTTCAGACAGCGTCTGGCAATTAATCAAAAACAAATGAATTGAATGTGTTTAATATGGCTAAAAATTGAAAATGCTTAATGCTATCTTCATCTACAGAGCTATTATATTTTGTGCGATCTCTATTCTATTCGATCTATAGAATAGTAGTAATAGCTTAAAATTGAAAATTCTTTACGTGATCTTCTTTTCTATTATATCTACAGAATAATTACATTTTGTAAGACCGTCTATTCGATCTATAGAGTAATAGTAATTTTTGCTACTTTCTTTTCCATTTGATCTACAAAGTTATTATATTTTGTGCGATCATCTATATCATTTGATCGACCTATAGAGTCTAGTCAATCGTATCGATTCCATTCGATCTACAGAGTAGAAGCTAGTCCTGCAATTTCGTTTTTGGTGCAATTGTGTTTTATTTGCAACATTGTTAAAATAACAGCACACGAATTGAATGTAATGCAATTTTCAATTTTCCCAGTGTATCATTATGCATTAACTAACATGGCAGGCAAGAATTACATTTTCTGTGTACCGATTTTAACAGTTAAATTAACTCATTAGCTAGCGGACCTCATGCATGCATACAGAGTCAGAGCCAGCCTTTACAATGTGGCCAAGAGCTGACACAGTCAACTATCTCTCTCTCCCTGTGTCTTCCCCTGTCGTCTCTCACTATTTCTCACTGTAGGTGCTGTTGTCTTGCTCTGTTTCAATGTATCCATGGCCTGTCGATGTTTACCCACCCGGAAACTGAAGACTCGAAAACATAATAATCAAGCATAAACTGCACTTAAACTGAAAGCAGACTGCAGCCTGTAATTTTCGTTATTGGCAAGACATGTTGTGTTGGCCAACTACAGCAAGAGTAGCAGCAGAAAGAGCAGCAACAGCAGCAGCAGAAAGAGCAACATCAGCAGCAGTTCAAGTCAATCCATGTTTAGTCCTCTGCCAGTTGATTAAAAAGTAAGTGCACGAGGCGCATACGTTCGCTTAATTGTAAATTGAAGCGCTTTCTGCTGTTTGCCGGGTCTAAATTATAATTTCATGTTCACAAGCACATTTGCACGCACTGTAATTTACTTAAGCATTTCCAGCCGCTATACTCTATAATCGAGCAACTCACTCCACTTCACTCCACTCCAACTTCACTACATTCGATGGCTCTCTCACTTGCAGCTGTTTGTCTGTCTGTCTGTCTGGTTGTCCATGTGTGCGAAACTCATAATTTAGGTGACACGCCCATTAACAACAGCCCCAGCCGGCACAGCAGCCTTGCTCCCTGCCTTAGCTGCCTTGGCTGCCAGCCTGGCCTGCCTCATCAGCTATGAAAAGTGCGAGTAGGCATTGTTTTGGGTGGCATCGCGTCAGTTGTTCCATCATCACAATACAACAAGAGCAACAACAACAACAACATGCACAACACTATGTGCCGACACAATATAAATTATGTATAACATGCATTAGCAACAGTGATGCCAAATATTTTGTAAAAAATTACGACAAAATTCGAAAAAAAAGAATTTAAAATAGTATGAAAATTATTAAAAACGGACAGAAAAGAATGTACAAATGTTTCTTGGAAAAAACATTTAATGCTATGTAATTTAGTATGTATACTGCTTTCAATCATTAAGATGATTTATTTTCTGATAAATGTCAGAACTTTCTTATATTCACAAAAACAAAATCTGGCTGCAAAATGGACAAATTGGCATCACTGATTAGCACAGCTACAGGTTTTACTTGCTGCTGCTGCTTCTTCATTTTCTCTGGGGTTTCCCCTCAACATTTCTTTGCTTTCTGCGATCGAGTCACGCATTTTACATTGTTTCAAGAAAACGCTCTTTGCATTACGGCGTATTCGACTGAGCAGCAGAAAGAGGCGTGTGCTCTGCCTCCAGCTGTGTGCACTGAAAGAAGGGGATATACCCAGTGCATGCCCATCATATATTCTTTCTACCCTTTCTTCTTTAGCTCTATCGGTGCTACCTTTCTCTCTTGCAGCTATCTCTTTCAAGAGAAAGAAAGAGCTCTCTTGCAGCTCCCTGCTCTTCTAACTCTCTCACTGCTATCTTATTTCTTTTGCTCTCTTGATGCTACCACCTTGTCCTACTATATTTCTGGTAACTCCCTCTCTTTCTCTGTGTATCTATGCATACATTTTAGTGCCAAGATAAACCTATTAATTTGCTAAGTGCTCTACGGCAGACTATCATTTAATAAGTAACATCAATTGTATCTCTGCTTTGCTTAACTTTACAACAAAGCTGAAATCAAATTGAGTTAAATATATATACTCAAATTGTTCACTGGGTTATGTGAAAGATTTCACAATTCTCTACAATCCATTGCTTTTGATCTACATCATTAGCTAGGAAGCTACTCTATGTGTTTCTTTAGATTGTACAGTTGTATACTCTATTACAATTCCACTAGAGTAAAATCGGATAAACAAAGAAGATTGAATGTATAAATTCTGATATGTTTGTCTTATTTACTTATTCCTTGCAAAATTTTAGATTCTCGAAGTAAATAACAGTGTAGGGAAATTTCATTGACCTAACCAAACAAATTTGTAAATTCTATTGAAATCTGCTAACAAAAACCATAATCATTTATTCTCTTGTCCCTTCGAAAGCCCACAAAATATTCTATAGCATATGCGGAATGTAAGTCTATAACAAAAACTAAAAACAATTGATATACATTCGCATTCACATTCACATACGACTGAATATTCGATTTTAATCAAGAAGTCAAATACAGACAGAGAGCTGCAGCCCGAAGCTGATTCGCTTGTCAAATTTTTAGCCAAGTTAAAACAAATGGAAATATTTCAATGGAAAAGTTCATCTATGAAGAACATAACTTTATATTTCATACATGTGTCTGTGTACGTGTACGTATGTGTGTGTGTGTGTGTGTGTGTGTGTGTGTGTGTGTGTATGTGTATGTGTGTGAGTGTGTGTATGCGTGTGTGTGACACATTCAAAATTAACGTGTAAAATCACCACACTTGAAGCATTTGCATTCAGTGGGCTCTCTCAGGCGTATATCCATGGTGGCCATTTCAGGTGAACTGAGACGAGTTCCATCCGGATCATAGCAGTGGGTCAGCGTGATGACCTTCTCCTTGAGGAAGCTTTCGCGACAACAATAGCACTCCTAAGAAGAGGATATTTTTTAAGAATTTGTATATCAAATTTATCGATAGTATTATCGAAAGATTCTTCTTACTTTCAGAAACCCCGTGGGTGTTATTACCGACGGTTGCACCTGACTATTACAAAGTCCCTCACATTTGTTGACTATTACGTCCGCATTGCATGTGCGCTGCATGCGTCCCAGCTCATCGAACTCCTCCTTGATCAGGTGTATCTCCGACTTGAGTGTTTCACAGTTCTCATCGCCAGTTCCCTGGCTGTAGCGCAATGCTCTCAGAGATTGTGGCAGCAATACGGCCACTACCAATATCAATTCCTGTAGATGCATATTGTTGTTATGGTCTTCCCAGCTTCAAATTGCCAACTGTTGACCCTAGCTGAAATTGTGGTTGCTTTTATATTGGTTGAGAGCGACCAAGTGGATGCAATTGGAATTGATGGGCCTTGTGTTCATATTGAAATATATATGATTTGCTGATGGAATCTTTATGTTGTGCCCAGCAGTGGGTCCCAGCGGAATGGTGCATGTGTGTGTGAGTGTATTTGAGTGTATGTGAGTGTATTCGTATGTATGTTGTGGTAGGACCTCAGGATGATGTTGATGTTGATGCTGTTAATTGGTGCTTAAATCAAATGACTTTGCTACAAGTTGCAAATGTGACACACTTATGCCACAATGGCAGCCATTTCAGTTCAATGCACTGTATTTATTAAAGCTTTAGTTCAAAGAGAAGGTAAACATATAGAAGGATTACGTTATACTCTATAAATAAAACAGTTTCTTGACTTGGGAAAACTTAAAAAGAAAAATAATACAAAAGAACTTTAATAAAGAGCTTAAATATAGATTAAAACTATATAAAGGGATTTAAAATGATAAAAATAATGATAGTAGAATGATTAAATGTAAATTAAATACAAATTTATTTTAATTAAAAATTTATACCCCATAATGAAAATGAAAATATAATATTTTTCTTCTAAATATAATGTTCTTTTCTAATGTTGTCTGCCCTTTTTCTATCAGCTCGTAATTTTCTCTTAATTAATCACACAATTCACAAATAATAATATATCAATGCCATAAATACAGTTTCAATAGCTAAGTTGCTTTTATAGCACGTATACCCTATAAATTCCGAGTGTGCGTTGTGAATGCCAGTGTTGTCAAGCGCCTAATCTTCTGCCTCTATATATGTTTATATGTATGTCAAGGTATCGGCATTCTACACACAGAATTCCAGTAGCTGGAAGATACTTTTTCATGGAAGATACTTTTTCATAAGGTACTTCTCTTTCTTCTGCTTTATGTGCTGCTTCTTTTAAGCGTTCAAACGGTCATAAATCATGTTGTTCGTTAAGAGGCCGCAATCAGCTGGCATATTTCAGCTTTAATCAGAAGCCAATGTGTGTATTTTTACACACACTCGCACAGAGAGAGTGAAATATATACATATGCAAAACTTCCATCTGCGCCCTGGAGGCATGCAACAGTACGCCCTCAATAGCAAAGTTTCGCTCTCTCTCTCTCTCTCTTTCTCTGTCTCTATCTATCCTTTTCTCTTTCGTCTCTTGCTCTGCTCACGTAAACAAAAAATTTCGTCTTTGAATTCGCTGCTTGTGCCTCATTTTTCCTACGTTTTGCATGACTCTGCATTGAACCCAACTCGACCTTACCCAGACCCAGAGAGGGAGAGAGGGAGACAGAGTCAGCGAGAGCGAGAGCATGGAATATGGTTGCGCTTTGGAATCATTGGACGCAAACGCAAAAGTCTCAATGGCGCAGTAAATTATGTTTTATTATGCAATAAAGTCAACCATAAAAATGCTGCAATAAATTAAATTAACTACTAAAAATGCTGATTTTATTTTTACCCTCAATGCCAAAAAAACAAAAAAAAAAAAAAAAAAGAGAGAGACTCTATATACAATATACCATACCAAATACAATTTCTCGCTCAATTCGTCCTGTTCTCCAACCAAATTGCCTGCTTTTCCCCTCATCCAAATAGAACTTGGTTATACCATTTGTGGAACTTTTCGGATACAGTCTCTCTCAGATCTGTTGCTCTTCTTCTAGAGAATTGTCTATTTGTGAGGCATTTGTCGGTTGATGTTTAGTATTATTATTGTTATTGTTTATGGCGCTCTGACAGATTTTCCAGCTGTATTTGGCAGGCGTTGTTTTGGAAAATTGCTATATAACGATTCCGATTTGTTCCGACTTTTATTTGATGTGCAGGTGAAAGAGAATTTCAAACTTGTGTTTATAGTTGAACGCATATAGTATATAGTTTATAATTAGTTGCATATTTCACACGATTTTCCCAGCTGCCATAAATAAAGCTTTAGTTGGATTTTTTTAAGCGCACAGTAAATTAGTTTAGCGTATATAATTCAATATAATAATAATGTCGGTTTAAGTCAACGATTTATGGCCAAAAGCCTCTTGCCCAAATTAGTAAAGTACTTCATAAATAATGATGTGAATGGCTCCCTTGCACCATATCTAAACTTCAAAGGATAATATAGAATGTATACAAAATAAAGGTATACATCAAAAACGAAAAAGGAGCAGCGAATACAAATACTACCATACATTTATCTCTATGTTATATATTTTTCTTTTTTTTTTTTTTTACAAGTCCCGAAGGCTTTGCCGCTTGCAGTGGAAGCGGATGCACATGACTGATAAAAAAGAAAGGAAAATATTGCGAATGAACAAAATCACAGTAACCGAAGAATACAAAAGCGCAATGTTTTAAATAAATAAATAAATATGACACATAAATACAAAGAGCTTGCCTTGGCTAAAACCAACAACAACAACAACGACAACGAAAAAGCGTAGAAAAAACACAATGGGCTGGGGCTCTGAATGTTTTTCAAAATGTGCACAAAACAGGGTAACAAGAATAACAGAAGAAAATACACTAGAGTAAGTCAGTCGGGCGATGTTGACAAAAAAGCACACAGGTTATAGATCTGAATATATGTGTATTTTATTTCATAGACCAATATATTCTAGAATTAAACTTCAACATTTTAAACTGTTTAATTAAAAATTAACAATAATTTTTTTTTAAACAAATAATTTATAATTATTTTTTACTAAAATTATTGTAATAAATTATTGAAAATAATATTTACAAAATTAATTAATTTTATTATTAAGAAATCATTTAATTTCACTATGATTTGCTGCAGTTTAAAGCGTATTTTTAATATATTATTATTCTATATATAGTTTATACATTCTACAAGAACCGTAGATACCCTTCCTCTTGTTTTCAAGTATTTGAAATAACAACAAATTTGTAAGGAGAAAAAAATATTGCAAGAGTGAGAGACTCAAAGAAAGAGATAGAAACAGGGCTACAAAGCCAACCGACCAAGCGACAGGGCCGACAGTTAATTCCGCGAAAGAGGAAATTACAATTCATGCCCTTTGGCGGGACTCCATGATTATCAGATCGAATTAGTGTCTGCCTGGACCTGAGAAACAGGGTCTCTCTCTTTCTGCCAACTGGGCCTCAGATTTCTGTTCAGTATATCGCAGTTTTTTTTTCGCTTTTCATATTATGTGTCAGTGTGTGTGTGTGCCAATTCATGAGTGTATTCACGTGTGTGTGCGTGTTCGACTATCTGTGAATTGTCCTGGGGGCACATGTGCACATACACATACCCATACTCATACTCATACAGTTCTATCTCTTTCTCTTTTTTCATTGCCGCACTTTTTAGCTTTTGGCGCATTTGAATGAACTTAGGCATTTGCATTTGTTGTTGTTTTTGTTGTTCTTTTGTTACTTTTGTTATTGTTTTTGTTGTTCTTTTGTTACTTTTGTTGTTGTAGCTGCTGTATTGTGTTTTCCACTCTTTGCTCTCAGTCAACAAACATTCTTTGGTCACTGTTGCTGCTAATGCTGTCAGTTCCGGTCTATTCCTTATACATAAACATACCCTGTAATTTTTCATTATTTTATGAAATTGCTAAACATTTAAATAAGACATATTTTTGTAGACACACATTTTGCCTTTTATATAACTCAAATTTATACTTATTCCAAAGAAGTTGCTCTAATAAATAATACAATTATGATTCTAATACATTATGATCATTATATTCACTTGATATTTTGGGGTTAGTCATAATTTGACTGATGCATAAAACTAGAAAAAGATCTAGCACATTTAGCGACGATGATTAACTACCTTTAACGCCTTTAGCTGATGACTAGACTCAACTAAACTAAAGTCAAGTCAACCCAAGTTGAATCGATTTGACTTGTGTAGAGGGGGGATTGAAGTGAAGTGAAGTGGAGTCGAGTCTCGACTCATTATGACAAAGACATGTGTTAATTTATGTAACTTTCCCGAAAAATGCTTTAGTGACGTTCATTAATCATTTTTCATTATGTTGTTGCTGTTTTTTTGTTATTGTTTTGTTTTTGTTTTTGTATTTTTTTGTATTTTTTTTTTAAATTTTTTTTTTAAGATTTTACTTTGGCCCCGTCTGGGTCACTGCCTACTCTTTTATGTTATTTTTAGTTAATTGTTTGTGCTGTAAAATGTTTATGCGTTTTGCTAGCTAACAGCAACTACAACAACTCTAACAACAACAACAATAAACTTATAGCCATAATAACGACTCTTTTCTGCTGCCTTTTTGGCCTCTTTGACTAATGTGTGCCGCGTGCAAGTTTCTCGTTTTTTTTTTTTGCATGGCGATGATTTATTATGCCCCAAGTTTTTTTTTTATTTTTTTGAAAGGGTTTCTCATTTTTACTACTTACTAAGTCATATCAATCATATCGAAATTAATTTTGATTATATGACAAGAAGCATATACATAAAATATATACTAGTTTAGTATAAAATATATATGTTGCTGAATTTTGTAATCAAAATACTATAAATATAAATGTAGACATTAATTATTGCATAAATTTTTGTGCATAATATTACTTCAATTCACTTGAGCCTATCAAAAACGTTTTGTTATTAATTTAAAACAATATATTTATATAATATTTGTTTATGCAAATTTTTCATGTAGGCATAGTTAAATGGCATAATCAATATGTTTAAAAATATAGATGTTGTTAGATTTTTAATTAGTTTGAAATGCCATGACTAATACATTGACCTTTTGTCAATAAATAAATGCAAAAATTAACATGTTCATGTATTTTTTTTTTTTCATATTTTCAAACAATTTTAATTTTATATATTGAATGTTTTATTTATTTTTATAATTTTTTATTATTATATTTTTTTGTTAAATTAAAATTTTTTTTAATATTTATTTCTTCGTTGCTGGATTTAAAAATCGAATTTAAATTATATAAAATATATTATATTTATATATTGTATATTTATTATAAATGTAAAATTTTGTAAATTTAATTGTCAACCTTTCATAACTTGTTTATTGAAATTAGCGTCCGTGCCTTTTCTTTTGAACTAATTAATTTGAATTGCAAATGCGAAATTTATATAAAACTGCGAAACTGACACGTCAAAGACTTTATTTGGGTGTCACCAACAGCAGCAGCAGCAATATTGTGGCTTAAAAATTGGCAATCCATTTGACTTTTGGTAACAGATGGCCCGTTGGCATAATAATAATCTTAAATGCTTTATAATAACCATAAATGTTTGAAATGTATGTGCCAAATGCCTTTTGGTAGCCACTGACAGAGTCGACAGGCATAGACTGGGCCAAACTGTTTGCTGGCCACAACCGCAGCGTGGGGTCTAAATGCCCCCCTTCACATCCCTCTTCGTCATGCCATTACCCCGCCAAACCAGCAAATGTGTGGACTGACTGACTGTGAATGCATGAAAATTGTTTATGAGTTATTTGTATGTACACACACATACACGAATATGTGTATGCGTATGTGTGTGTGTGTGTGTGTGTGTGTGATTGCGTGTGTTAGTGTTGTGTTTGAATTTTAACTGATTTTTAATGTGCTTGCAGAGCGTGGCAGCAGTAAGCCAGGAGGCGGGAGCGAGCGTAGAACGCGTTGTTAGTGGGCGGCACACTCACATACACTCATACACTAACACTTATACACTCACACTAACACACTCGCACTTACACACATGTGTAATACGTGTATTGTAGGCAAGATAAATAATCACATGGAGGCATTACTTTGGGGTCGAACGTTTTGCATTTAGCCAATTTGCGGCAGTTTATTGCCGGCTGCATTGGCATGATTGGGGGCTACTGTTTAATAAACTCGTTGATTTATGGCTAATTAAATTAGTTGGCATATTAATTTATGCTTGTTTACGCGCTCAAGCGCAATAACAGCCAAACTAACAGCATTACTAACACACTCAGACCCGACTCGATTCCATTCGATTCAATTCGTTTCGACTCGATTCGACCAGGCCAGGCCAGACCAAGCCTCGATGCCTTTCAATGGGTCATTGCTATAGTTGCTATCGGATGTCTGTGCTGTGCTGTGCTGCTTGGACCGAGTGAGTGGTTTTTCATGATTAATGATCAGCATATTGAGTACACTCGCACACACACACACACACACACATTCGTTCACTTTACAGTGTGTGTGCATACTCAAAACTTGGCCCTGAAATGTACTAAGAACTGTGTGCAACGCCCAAACTGTCAGTTATATATCACGATTGGAAGCTTCCATCAACTCATCGTCATCAGGCTATAATGTCTTGCCTTGGGTTAGCTTTCTTAAACCACCCCCCCCCCCCCTCTCTTCTTCCACCCATTGTAAGTCGTGCTAAATTTGCCTGCTAAGGCTGGGTAGGTGTTACACACACTCACATAAACTCGCACTCACACTCACCCTCACCCTCACAGACTTGTCCATAGTGCATTTGATGCTTTTGCTTATCCCAAATTGCAATCAGCTTAATAATAGGCTCTTCTTAATGCTGATTATAGGTTTGCTTTGCCCCCATGCATATTACACACACTGGCTGCCAGTAGTGAATGTACACATATTTCGCTCTTTATTATTTCTTGCGCCCGCTCTCTTCTACGCACTGTAATTATGTTGTATAGTGTAATATGTGGTTGAGCTGCCATTAGCCAAACAGACAACGAGGCAGTCTACAACTTTCGCTCTAACAGCGCTTTTAAGATAAAAACAATAAATAATGGTTAACAACAACAACAATAACAACAACAACAGTAACAACAACAACAGTAACAACAACAACAACAACAGTAATAGCAACAATTTACACTACTCGCACATTTGGCTGACAATTTACGGAACCATTTGCACTTTCATGCATAGAAAATTGCCAAAAACAAAAACGAAAACAAAACAAAAAATAAAAAAAATTAGAAAATATTTGCACATTTTTTTTTAAATTTATTTCCGCCACATTTTCGACAGAGAAAACATGCAAGATTAACGCACGAATTTGTGGGGAAATTTGTTTTATAGCAAGTGTGTAAATGCGAAGAATATGTTTTAGCATTCAATAACAAAAATCCAAAGTTCATTAATTTAGAGTTAGATGTAAACTAAACAATAGATTCCTATGATATCATTTAAAAAAATTTTAAAATAAATTTTGACCTTTTTCTATAATTTCTTTTAAATTGATGAAAATTTTGCTTGACATTTTGGGAAGATTCGTTTACTGGCTACAAAAAATTAATGTAAAATCAAAGAAATTTTACGATTATATATATTTTTTTTTAATAAAGTAAAACAATATGTTTTGATATATTTTTAAAGCGTTTACTTATTTGAAAAATTCGTTTCATTTATCATATATAAAAAAACAATCTGCACTTGTCGTCTAGTCTAAAGTCTATCTTAGTCTTACCTATGTGATCAGGGTGTATGTTTGATATTCGCCCATCTGTTCAGACTTGTCCTATTAACAGTTTTGAATCGATCGCAAGCGATTGATGGCTTTCTGTACGAGTTTATTGAATAAAGAATGAAGTGACTTAACTAATTAGTGTAGACGTCCGTAACATGTTTTGGCAGCACGATATGGAATGATAAGTGGTGCGTTTTACTTTGTTTGTTGTTGTTGTTGTTGTTGTTGTTGTTGCTGTTGTGGTACCATTTCGAGTTCACTAAATATACAGAAATTCGAAATTCGAGATCTTAGTCTTGACTTGACAAATAAGTTACGCTTAATTTTGTGGCAAGCGTTTATAAACCGAAACACGCAACACATTTAGACAGCGCAGCACCTAAAGCGAAACCATTAAAAACGCCACTCTGATAAAAAATTCAAAGACCAACCGAAAGACAGACCCCGCACTTCCCCCAATCTGGAAAATAAACCAAAATACAAAAACAAAACCTAAAAAACCGTCTAAAGTCAAAGCCAAAGCCAAAAGGCAAAAAAAAAAAAAGCTGAAACTGAAACTGAACCCTGGGCTAAACTGACTGAGTGCCATAAACTTTGAATTTTACGACGTTGTGTGGTCTCATTTGACATATTGTGGGCTTTACGATTCCAAAATTAATGACGCCAAGCCAGGTAACGGGGCGGCATGGCATACTATACGTTTTCCATATATTTTCGTATCGTTTTTAAAGAGAGGGGGGAGTTAGTAGAGTTTTTTTCTTTAATTTTTTAGTGACTCTTTCAGTGGCTGAAAATTGGCTGGTGCCATACCGGTTTTGTTTTTGTGTGTGTCTTTCTTTTTTTCAGTGTATTCTGTTGAAACAACAAAACAGACTCATCAGTTAATAAGACACATACCAATTTTTATGGCATTAAACGACGACAAGTGAAACATAAAATATATATTTACTTTATTTTTATTTTTATGAGCCACCAAAAACCGAGTTCTCTGTTCGAATCTCGCAACGGAGGCAAGCGAAACAATTTGCATTGCAAATGATCATCAGCGCCAGTTTGTGTAGCTTTAGCTTCCAAATCTCGTAACATTCGAGAGGCAGTTGTCTACTTAACAAGTTGAAGCTCTTAAAAAGGAATACACAGGTGACTTTTATATACCCTATACATACAAGGATACTTTCAAATTTGTAGATGTACAAAATAATATGTTTTCTAACCAATATAAATTCAGATGAAGTATGAAATTTAGTTACAGTGTAGCAACCGTATTCTTTAATAGATCTTATTATGTAAAATTCTTTACAGGGTATTCAAATATTCATAATAAATCCTTTCCCCTACTCTTTATATGCAACTAAATCAGCTATAAATTTTTATCATTATATCAGTTTTTTTTTTGTGTAATATATAATAAAATATTCTTCCAATGACCCATATAAAAATTGAGTACTACAGGGTATTTGTTAGTGATTCATTGCATTTGCTTCGTATGTTTGTTGTTTTTGTTCTGAAAGGTTTCGGCAGCTGAAATAAATCGCAATCAGCTTAATTTATGAGCCGAACAACTTTTTACGTTCTCTGCAGTTTAAATTAAACAATTTCAGACTTAATTTGAGCACATAAATTAAGTGCGAAAAGTGTCAAAGATTGAATTTATGATAAAAACACATTTGATGCCATGTAAATGCACAATTTGAGCTAATTCACTGACGCCCCCACAACACCCGATCGATAAACATCGATAACTCAGAGCAATGAAATAATAAAATCTTGAATAAAAAAGAGCAAACAATTCAATACAATCGCTAATTAAATTTAATTTGGTATAATTCGATTTTAATGCACAATTTATTGATTGACTTTCAAATATGTGTGTGAGTCTCGGTATATGCCATAAAATTGCATGTATATAAAATACGATAAATTCGATAAATTGATTAGATTTCTATTTCCTGCCGTTAGCTGAAAGAAATAAAAATGATTTTTAAGAGCTCCCCCTGATCGCGTTAATTTACGACTTAATGACTTTATTTACCATACCACAATCAAGAATTTGAAATTATTTTTAGTTCTATGAAATAATCCAGATAAAACCTGATTTTAATTTAAACTGAACACAACCAAATCATTTAACGTAGTAATATATTTATATCACATTGTTGAAGTAATAAAATGAAACAAATAAATGCATTCATGAAGTTAGTGCGAATTTTTCTGAGAGTGTATTTTATACGCACATAAAGTATAGCGGGGATTTTGAGTTTGGGAATTTTTCTATTATATATTACATGTAAAGCATTATATGATTAGATCATATGATATATCAAGTCTATAGTCATCTATGAGCAAAAATTCCTTGTATTGCATATTTGTTGGCATGAATCATTCGGCATATGTTGATGTTATAAATCCTGATTTATGCACTTAAACAAATTAAAGCCGAGAGTTATGTGCGTGTCGAAGGGGAATAATTTGGGTCAGCCATGCAATATGAGCGAAAGGGATGCGATGTGTTGCGAATATAAATCATTAGATGTACATCCTAAGCGTTGCTCTTTCTCTTTCTCATTCTACTTCTCCTTCTCGTTTGCTTTTGCCTAACCCTTTCTGTTTATAACACGGCTTCCTTTACCCCCTTACATGAGCTTGTTTTTATAATATGATGCAAAATGCTAAAGAATCACTCATACTCAAGGATTCGCATGCCGACAGAAACAGAAATCATAGATCTATATAGATTAGGCTATAATGCCAGTGTATCCAGCAATCTATTATAATGTGAATTATTGTTAGCATAACAAGGGTATACATATCTTTTTATTATTATATGTATATATGGCCACATTTTGTATATATCTACTCTACATATGTATATGCATAAAATTTTTATTGAAATTAGCACACTATATCATAAGTTATTGTCTGTTGAGGAGAGGTGTATTCCTATAGCTATATCTTGGTCATTCACAACCTAACTGCTCTTTTATGTGCTTGTCATTCAAAAAAAAAAAAAAAAAAAAAAACTTAACGAGTGCCATATGAATGATTTGTCTTTGAAGTTGGCCTCATAATACTTCTCGGCCTAGGGACACTTTTTTTTTTACTTTTTCGACTCCAAACTCGTCCCATATTCATAAATCAGCGCTTATTTTGCTCTTTTATTTATGTGTGTAGATTGGTGTGTGTGCGAGTGTGTGTGTGTGTGTGTATATTTGCTACCCCCATTGCCTACAATTTGTTTAACAGACAGGCTTGCATCCTTGTGTTATCCTGTTCGACCCCCCTGATCCTTCTCTCGTGTTGCTCATCGTTCCTCTTGTTGCTTATATTACAAATGACTGTGGAATATTTATAAGCAACATAAATTTAATTTATGTCGCCACTGCGCCCGCCGCGTTTATTGTGCGCATAATAAACGCTATACGGCCTCTATACACCCCTCTCTCTCACACACAATTTCTCTTTCTCTTTCTCTTACTCTCTCTCTTTTTTCTCACCCTCCTGCTCACCCTTAGCGCCTCACAGTTATCCAGCTATTGAAGTAATTTATTATTTTTATACGTTTCGTATATGCCTGTTCTCTCTATCTCTTCCCCTTCTCTTTCTCTCTCTTTCCATCGTTCTCTCTCTGGCTGTGTCTGTGTATTTGTTGCTCTTATTGTTGTTGTTTTTTGTGGCACGCATTTTATACATTATACATAAAATATAGTGCGAAAATTGCAGTCGCTATTATTTTTATTTATTATATCATTTTTTTTTTTCTTCGTCGCACAATGTGAATTTTGTGTGGTAAGTGATAAATATGTTTCTTTTTTTTCTCCCTTCTCCTTTCGCCCTTTTTGTTCTACGCCTCTGCCTTTGCCCGGTTTGCTTTTGCTAATGGGGGTTGTGTGATAGATAAATTATGTTTGAAATTATAGAATTCAAACAGTGGACATATTTTGCATATCATTTATGGTTCAAGTATGTTTGTTCTATAAAACGAAAGAATTGGAAGGAATTGAAAAAGTATTGGAGTTTGGAAAGCTTTCTTCGAAAATCGTAAATGAATTAGATCGTATATCAATTTCACTTTGGAAAAATATTGCTGAGTTTATTAAAGATATAACAATAATATTTGGTAATCGTTCTACGGTTCAACAGATGAGATTAGATGAGATCACAACAATCGTCGTATATTAATGATAGCTGTGCTCATGTCCAGCATAGGCATGCTCATAGCCACCATCATGACCGCCAGCATCATGTACGATTTCGTGACCACCATCATGCTCATAGCCATGGTGTTCGTGACCACCGTGTCCATGTCCACCGTGGCTGTGGCCATGGCCATGCTCCTGCTTCAGGCTGAAACCATGGGAGCTGGAACCGCCATGATGGCCATGATCATGACCATGATCATGTCCGTGGGAGTGATATTCCTCATGGCCATGGCCGGAGTAGCCCGAGTGTCCAGAGTGTCCTGAGTGGCCGGAGTGCTCCTCGAACTCAACATGTCCGCCCTCATAGCCGCTGTGTCCATGGTGTTCGGGGACATAGTGGTGCACCTTCTCGCGATGCACCTGAGCCTCAAAGCCCTTGTGCTTATCGGCTGTATAGTGGACGGTGCGCTTGTGGCCATCAGCATCGATCAACTCATAGTGTCCAGTCACCTTGTGCCCATCACGGTGTTCTGTGTGCTCCTTGACATCGCCTGTCTTGTGGTCCTTGACGCCGTACTTGAAATTGTATTCGGCATGCGAGTCGTGTCCATCGTCATGACCATGTCCATGACCATGACCATGACCATGATGATCATGACCATGGTGATCATCGTGGGACACCAGATGCACTGAGGCATGACTGGTGGCGCCACCATCATGGTAAGGAGCTGCCTGTATCGCTACACAGGCTAGCAAGGCAAAAGCTGCTAAAATCTGTATGAAACCCATGAAGTTTCGTAGGTTGTTAATAGATCTAGCTGAGATATCCTTTGTGTTCGGCATATACTTACCATTTGGGACATGGTGCTGTTGCTAATTTTTTGGTTTGGTTGATCTAAGCTAAGCTTTGTTGTGGAACTGTGAAACCCAAGCGAACTGTGCTTCAACAGAGTTCAACATGCGTTTTATATACCCACAGAAGCTGGGTCAAATCTTGAACTTACTTTCAAAATCACGGTAGATTTTAGTAACGCCCAATATAACCGTTAATACTTTAGTTTCAAGTTCGTAAATGTTGGCCGCCTTTTACTTTCGCCTCAGACAATTATTGATTTCATTTCAATAGGTCGCTCGCTGGCTTAATCGTTAGCTATCTAGCTGGCAGGGCGCATGAGTTTTGTAAGACATTTATTAATTTAAATTAAATCCACGCATTGCAATTCATTGTACAATTTATTGTCCCATCGTTTGGCCAATTTAAAATGGCATTGTTTATGCCCAGTCGACATAATCCCTCGACAGCAAAACCAGTAGCCGCTAGTAGCCACTAGTAGCAGCAGCAGCAGTAGAAGCAGCAGCAGCTTGTTGCCAAGATGAGCCAACAAACGAGCTGAACGAGGCCTCAAGATTTATATGCCAGGCGCACGTCGACTCGTTGACGTCAATCAGCCTGACAAAAAGTCATCAGAATCGCTGTGTGTGTGTGTGTGTATGTAAGAGCCGAGACACGGTACCCCAGACCCGTGAGCTGAGACCCGGTAGCCGGTACCCAGTACCCAGTACCCGATACCCGACACCCCATAGCCCAATCTCTATACCCGGGCATCCGTTACCCCTCTCTGCCTAACCCGACATGTTGATCTGCCTGCTGCAGTGGCTGTTGCCTGTCAGAAGTCAATCGACTGCCGTCTGTCAATGTCGTTGCCGCCTTCATCAAAGGCCAAACGGCATAAGGCATAAGGCAAAAGGCATAAGGCGAAAGACGTACCCCAGACCTCGAACTTCAAAAAACTCGAAAACTCGCAAGAACGAGGCAAAAATGTCGCGTTACGTGGCCTCTCTGACAATGGAATTGGTGGATGTGCATGTAATCCAAAGGACACTCGTCACTTAGTAAGAAAGAGGGAGCTGTCGTTCCCATGCAATTTGCATTTGATGCGTAAATTAGCTGCCAATCGTTGGAATTTATATACAATGAGAATAGAGGGACATTATTTATATTGAGAAAACAATTTCTATTTCAGATTACAGCAATAGATATAATAAATTTTATGATAAGCTTGAAATTATGCCAATATAAATGAGGGATGGTCAAAAAGTCTTTCACTTTCTTGTTAAGAAAATTAAAGAAATCTATAGACAGTCTTAGGAATCATTACGGAATCTTTTACGAAATTTTTAAAATATTTTAAAAAGTTGCTTTATAATCAATCTTTGTATATGTTGCATAGTGTTTATAGGGATATTCCTAATCGAAGTTGGTTTAAAATTTATCCCTTTTTATTGTTGCTGATTTTGTATCTTTTAGTGTGAGTGTGGCTGTTTGTTTTGTTCGCTTTGTTGTTTTTGTTGTCAGCGTCATTTCTGGCTGCGTTTTGTGGTCACATTTCGGCTGCTTGATTACTCATGTCAATCAGGTTTCCAAACAGCGACGACATGCTGTCAATCTTTGTGTCATGGTCGGCCGCTGAAGTTGAAGCTGAAATTGAAGTTGAAATTGAAGCTGTAGCCAAAGTTGTTGCTGTTGTTGTTGTGGTTGGCATTGATGTTAAAGTTGGACATCAAGTACAACAGTGGGTCCCAAAGAGAAGGAGATAAAAAGACAGAGAGAGAGAAAGAGAGAGTGAGATAGATGTGTGCTGGATGCGAAGGGAAGCAAATGAAAAGTAAATGAAAAACAAGGGGGCAAAAATAAAACTGATGCCACAAAGGTGCGCACTGCCAGACCAGACCAAGACCACATCAGACCAGACCAGACCAGACCTAGTGACAGTGACAGTATTCGATGTTGTTGTTCTTGTTGTTGCTGTTTGCTGCTGCTGCAACTCGATTGATGTGCATTGTATGTAAATTGGGCGGTCGTTTTCGCATTTGATGTGCCCTGTCAAGGGATAATCAACAGCAGCCTCTGACTGACTGCCTGGTTGACTGACTGACTGACTGACACAGGACATGGAAGACAAGCCAAAGCCGATCAGAGTTGCAACAACTGCAACTCATTATGCAGACGCATAAAAATGTTGCGCTCCCCCTTTTTTTTTTGTAATGCATCGATTGATGGTTATACGATTGTGTACTGTACGTACCTATACATTTAGGCACAGAAGTTGAGCTATAGTACGTTTTGTCTTCTTGATTGCTACTACTACTACTACGGGTCTCTACTGCCCATAACGAGCTTCAGAGAAATACGGCTACAATGTACGATAATTTGCAATGAGAATTCCTTTAGGCAAGCCTTTACTCCTTCCAAAACTCTTTACCCTTTCGCTTGAATGCTGTGCAGTTACACATAAATTTCGTTTTGCTGACATTCTCGAAATCGAAATCGAAAATCGCCATCGAAATTGAAAACGATGTTCGGCTTGTTGACAGATATTCGTTTGACAGACAGACAGACAGAAAGACGAACCGTCAACTGTCAGCATCAAGGGCCCCAACAGTTGTTGCTGCTGCTGCTGTTCCATCAGGCTTCAGACTCCATATTCTCTCCAGTAGAGTTTGATTGGAATTGAGTATGATTATCCATTGAGCTTATCCCAGTGCTGCCGTGTCAGATGACAGTTTTCCATGATATTACTCATTATCATTGCAATTTACTGCATTACTACGGCTCAGCTTTTCAAGATTGACAGCATCCTTGGCATGTGGAATTATGCAGCTGCTTAAATTCCATATATAAATCACAGCAATTCCTTCATTTCGTAAAATTGCAAGATTCAATTTAATCAAAAGCAACTCAAAGTATACATAAATTCATTAAATTTAAGATTTAAGTATATTAAATTATACCGAAATGTTACATTAATTGAAGAATTTATTATAAACATATGTCTCTTAATTCAATGCAATTTATATTTATTCCCTATGCCATAAATGCAGTAATATTTTATAGTTTATCTAAAATGCATCTCTGTGAATCGTCATTCAATTCAATTTTCATACTTTGCCATAAAAATGTAACAACATTTTATAGCATTATTTGTATTGTATATCAATTGATTTACACTTTGCAAGAGAGATACACAGAAATGCTACTTTATTGCTATGCCTGTGGCACAGTTTCGAAAAGTTTGCCATTTTCCAGCATTTTCTTGGGATTCTTCAAAGAATTGTACAAAATACGTCTATAGAGTGACAATAAAATATCAGAAGACTCGAAGATGGCAAAAAAAAAGCGCTAAGAAATTGCAGAAATTACAGAAATTGCAACTGAATAGCAAAGTGTATAAAAAGAGTTACAAAGTAAAATGATCGCCCTTAAATATACCCTGCAAATAATGCAATTTAAAGCTATTATTATTGCAATATTGAAATATTATTATAATATTACATTATTGTTTCAAACATGGTATTTAAATATATGATATTTTTGATTTAAACATATAATATCTTAGCCTAGTTATTTAGAAGTTGTAGAATTTGTACTAGATTCTAGTGGATTTGAATGACATATTTCTATGGTGTTTGTATGATTACTGTACGTTGTACGTTGAAGTATACTTCCTCCATTTAGTTTACAGGGTATACAGCAAAAAAGTGGCTCGTAAAGTTAGCTGTAATCAGTAATTGCAAGAAATAAAGTAAGTAGCTTGTGGTAAGAGTTTGCTGGACTCTTAAAAGCCAAAGGTGTTGTGCAGCAGCATAGGAGGGGGGTCTCTTCCTCTTTATCTCTTTCTCACTCCACTGTAGCTATCTCTCTTTCTTGTATGCCATTCTCTTGCTCTCTCTCTCTCTAGTTCGTATGGGCTGTCCTGCCATCGCAAGTGTTGACAATTCTCGTCAATTACGTTGTAATGCGACTGTTGGACTGTCGGACAAACTGACTATTGGCTACTGGAAAAACGATGCTGATCATTTGCTCAGTTGGTCAATGCATCAGTTGGCATTGACGCATTGCTTGACACATTATGATGCTTGATTTGTTGTCATGGCAATTTTGCCACCATTCGCTCTTCGCCATGGCTAAAACGCATTTGGTCCTGTGCTTTGAGATATGGCCATGCCTCACTTTGTGTAATGCGAATTTTTCACTATGGACAAATGAGTCGAGAGCTTTTTTTTCCATTTGCTTATATTTTTTTTTTTGCTTTATAATTAGACTTTTTGCCTTTGCTTTGTGTAGAGAGAAATACTTTACAACATTGTTTTGGCCTTTCCAGTTATTAATGGCTAACTCTGCGCATGTTGGCATTTAACGTGTTTATCACAATCGCAAATTGCTGTTGGTATTTTATTTTTTTAATTTTTCTGTTTGCACTACTACTGCATTTCTCATGCTGTTTTTTCTTTCAATTCCTTTTTTTTTTGTATTCATTTTGCACTCAAATCACTTGAATTGGCATTCGGTTAGAGTTCATGGAAATGACAAAATGCCTGAAAGCGTTGTGAAAAAAATAATTGAAAAGTAAAAGATTTAATTAACGAAAATTGTGCAAATTATTTGTAATTGTTGGGCTTTTAGCCATGTTAATTGAATTTAGTTGTAATATTTGCTTGCAGGCCAAAAAAAGTGTGTAAAAATACTGATTTGGTTCGATAAAAAAAAAATACTATTTAGTATATCATATAGAGGTTTACGAAACTGTAAATAATTCGATTATAATCAGCATAAATGGAAACATCAACTAGTCCATAAAGAATATAAATCCATTAATATATATTTTACTTAACAACTTTTAGGCTATAGTAATAGATATAGTAAATCATAATTTTGATCAAATTTACTCTGGCATTTGTAGCCCCGTAAACCTTATTATAAACTCATTAAAAAATAAGCCCCCATATTCTCAGTAATTTCAATAATTTCCATTCTGACTGATAGATCGATCAAATGTGGAACACTGGTAGCTGGCAGATGTAATCAGACGTGCTCTTGAATGGTGGCCCTCAAAGGCCTTTTCAATTAATCGAAAAATCGAAAGAAATAATACCAAAATTGAGAGAATATACCCCCCTGAAACTAAACAGTTGCCGGTGCCTTTGACTCTATACAAAACTTACAAAAAAAAAAAAATAAATTAAATGATAAACAATAATAGAAAAGAAAAATAAAAAAAAATAAAACCAGTTACTTTAATGAAATACATCTGTTCCAATGGAGTTTTCGGTGGTTTTGTCGGCTTTTTATACAATAAAAAAAAAATAGTCAAGAGGCAGTAGAGACACGCATACGCATATACACATGTGTATATGAAATTATGATTAATCACAAGATCGATGAGAAAATTATGCTTATGACAATGGTCAAAAGAAGTCGAGCTGCAGTGGTTGGTTGGAGAGGGTCGGGGCGGGGGCGAGGGTGAGGTTGAGGGTATTAATCTGCATTTTTCTAGGCCCCAGCGAGATGACAAAGCGCTTATAGGCACATATAATTATTGCTCTGCCGACAAAAGATCAGATGGGAAAAAGACTCGCAAGTGGCAGGAAATGCCACTTAATTTGTTTTTCTTCTGTCGTTACTCCATGTTCCCTCTCCTCGCTCCCCGCTGCCGCTCTATGGTTCTCTCTCATTCATTGCCTAAGTACGAGTATTAACCAGCCGAAATGTCATTAATGGCAATTGCTTATAATGACTTTACGTCTTTATATTATGCAAAGCCTTTCAGCCTTTTCAGTCGTTTTCAGTCAGCATGCATAATTTGCTGAATGTGGCCATAATGGGGGATACTTGACCACTTCGACAGGCCACCACTGTGAACCATTGATTATGCGATCATGTCTTTTATGTGGAGACCACAATCTGAACTTCTAAAAAATGATTAGACAAAATTTGTATATATGAAATATTTCGAATATAATCCAAGTGAATAAATGAATAAGTGTTTTCCTTGGGTCTCTTTCATTCAATATTGGCCGGTGTCTTGTTTTGCACACATTTCCACTTTAGCGATTTGCTACTGTATTGCTCACACGTGTTTCATGCCAATGATAACATTGTGGTTGAGTTCAAAATATGATTTAACAATCAATTAACATAAATCTTATATAGATTCGACATGGTTAATCAATGGCAATGAACAGTTTTGTCTCGAAATTTTTGGTAAAACCTTGTTTAAGATTGTGTTAATTGATTAGCTTTATGGCGTTTAATGACAGCTTTATAATTCAAAACTAACTATTGAGTTGACACATAGATTGTATATTATTTAAAAAAACATAAATTAGTGAATATTTATAAATATGCCAAATAGCATAGATCCGACTCTGTGATATTAGTCTTTCGGATATATATGCAGTAGTATAGCCACCTGCCTTGAGGTAATTTTTGAACAGAAGAACAAACAATAGCTAACTATTGTTGCTATTGTATTGAAAACATTATCAATTTATGATGATCGGAGCAAAGTGACAAAGTACTTAAGTCGCCCTCTATACAAGAAGTTTTTGTAGCGTTTTGTAGAAGAAAATTACTAACAAAGTTCGATGGTTGGAATTTAAGAAAATGTGCAAAATAATGCACACAAAGAATGAATCGGATGCATATCGTATTGCAATAATGGCAAGTCTCAGTGCCGCAAAGACAAGGCTTCTTTCGTCTCATCAAATTTCAACAATTGTTGGGCCTTCAAAATTAAAATCCAGCTAGATTTTGCCAGGGATAAGAGACCAGAGTGAAAGGTTGCTCCGTATACAATAGATGTTGCAGAATGGTTTCGTTCGTTTTTCAACTACTGGAATTTTGTGCGATGATGTTTATCTTAATTCGTTTGTTTTCATCAAATTACAGAATTGCGTGTGATAACAATCAGAAGTTGAGTCAGTCGTCCCTCTATAGCTAATCCCCTGACATGTGACAGTGGCAAGGCATAGCAACAAAGTGAATGTATAGAGAGAGGGGGTAAGGGAGAGTATGTACTGTATGCTGTCCATCAAGGGATTAGATATGATCATAAATGTGCAAAAGGAAATGCGAGAGCCCTTCAAATCTACCCCTCCAGGGTAGCACTAAGTACCATTGTATAGCTGTCAGCATGTTAAGCGCCCCTTTTTCTCACTTGTTGGTTTTACCAGCTCTGACAAAACCAAGCCAACCAACAAGCATTGTTCTAGATGTATATACAAATATATATATATATGTATGTATATATAGAGAGAGAGGACTATTTTGTCAGTTGTCTGTCTCATGGTTTGAACTGAGCTCGGCTCATCTCAGATCAGATCAGCTCTGCTGCTCTCTGCTTCGGCTTATTTAATGCATAAACAATTATTTCCATCAGGATTTCAACAAAAAGTCGACAAAAGCAAACAATTTCGTATGCAATTCAACTGAAAATCTGAAATCCTTGCAACATCTGCCCTTCTACTATTGCCGCCGCTTGCCCCTGCCCCCGTTCTACTGTCTGTGCCCCTTGTTTGCCATGGTTCAATTTGAAAACTGGATTTCGTGTATGCCCAGTGATTAGCAAAGAAAAAAAGGACTACGGACAGCTAAAGAATTCACATTGTCTGAGTAATGAAAAATGAAAACCGCAAATATTTTTAGTGCTCTTAACGAATTTTGAAATACATGTCTCTGTCTCTCTTTGCTTTATGAATTGCTAATTACATGAAAATATTTATTTTTCATCTCAAATGAGAAAAATTTCAAAAACCCAAAGTCAAACATTGGGATTGTGAACCCATGTTCACTGGTGTGAAATTTCCTGTTTTCTGTAAAGGATCGACCCAGCAGTATATATAATAGTTCCTATTCGAATCGGATTACCTGCCGTGCGCTTTAGAGCGACATTTGCCAAATCACATAAAACTCCTCCACCACGCCCCCCTTTAGAATATACTCAGAAAACTCAAGCTCTCCGACCAAGCACCTAATTAGCTGCCGACCGAGTGGACAAGCTATCAATTTACCACAGTTTGCATCGGATAACACATTTGCTGCCAGAATGTATATCATTCGCATAGTCCGCATATAGGAAGCATGCGAAGAAACGTTGGACGAACTTTTAATACTCTTTCAAATAAATGAAAAATTACTGCTAATCCCTAAGTTAATGAATTCCATTACTATATAGTTCACAAAATTATTTTTAAATTTATTAATTGATTGAAAACGTTATCAAAAATGTTTTCTTCATTTATAAGAAATCAGAAATCAGTTGAATTTTACTTGTTGTCCTATTGACATTTTTAATAGCCATAAAATTTCCTCTGCAGTCGTATTGTGTCATTCAAGCGACTCGATCTTTGGTGAGGGTATAAAAATGGAAGGCAACTTTGTGCTGTCCTGACACCTTTTGACCATCATATGGGGGCGCTAATCTCTGTTATAGAGATTAACACAGCAGCAGCGAATTTTGTGCGTTGGCTTGACCAAAATGACAGCCGCCAGAAGGCCCAAAATTTACGGCTTTCTGGGTAATTTGACACTTTGGACAGCAAACAGAAACTGAACAGTAGGCCACTCATTGCGTCAGATCCCGAGCGAGACAGGGAGATTGAGTTAGAGCAGAAGAGGGAACGTATGTGTGTGTGTGAGAGAGAGAGAGGCATTTAAGGAGCAAGCGAATGTGAATAATAGTAGGAAAGAGAGCAATACATCGGGGTGTGGTGTTGTGTGGTTAGGTTCTGTTCAGTTCAGTTCTGGGTTCATGCTTCGGTATTCAGTCGAACTTGTGGTTAGTGTCAATTGATCACAGACGTCTGCAGTTGTCATTTAATTTTCTGCTCAAAGCCTTGTGACATTAATGAGCGAAGGGTGTTTAACATTTGAGGCCATTTAACGCACATGCAAATGTGACTGACAGCAGCTGATTGATACGTTACGCTTGTATCTTGGAGATTTGCTATATAAAAGCTGGCTAATGAATGCTAGTTTGCAGGTGTAGATAAAATTGAAATAACAAAATGAAAAATTATAAAAAATATATATAGGTGTAGGAAATAAATAAAATATTAATATAAATTGTATTTATATGTTTTATACTCTTTAGGTTCGTATTCAAAATTTTAATAGAGCTTGAACAACGGATTCTATAATTGAACTGGAATCAGGCTTGTTGCAGGTTGTTGTTGCTACATTTTCTGTAAATATGAGTTGTTGATGGAGTACATAAATTTTTTATTCATATTCAGCGACTTATGCATGCCCATGTACAATCGACAAATAATAACAATAGCAACAACAACAACAATAACAACAGTATTTGTTAAATTGGGAATTGGTATCGTGTGTGGTAGAAATAACAACAAAAGAAGAACAACTGAATCTGAATATAAAACCATCCGTCATTCAGGCATGCATTCGGTCAGGCATATATTCATATTCAATCATGTATTCAATGCATACTGGACATGTCGAATGGGTTGGTTTATTGAAGGGGGAGGAGGGGAGTTACGAATACGCTTACGCATATATACCCCGATATAGAGTTTTGAGTAGAGTAGAGTGTGTGATGCAGTGAATGTGAGTGCGAGTATGAGTATTATTTAAATAAAAATTCAATGTTTACGGAATACTACTCTGTGCACATGCAGCTCGTTAGCTTAAGATGTGAATGCACTCAAACAAATGATTATTATTATTTTTTGAAATATTTTAATGAATAATAATACAAGTAAATATTAAAAAAATCTGTTAAATTTAATGTAAAAATAAAATTTAAATTTTTCATTAGAATCCATGATTTCTTCATTATGTTTGCTGCATTTTCTTGCAGTGTAAAGTTACGAGTATTGCGTATTCGTATTGGAAATGAAGAAAAACAACACTGTTGTTAAATATTTGCATTTCTGGGTTGGGGTATTGGTAGCTGGGGCTCAACTGTGAGCCTGAGGATGGGGATGAAGATGAGGATGAAGCTGGGGATAGGGATGACGATGTGGCAGGCAAAGGATGCAACTGTGCATTGTGTGCGTCAATGTTACTGTTGGCTCTTCAATCAATAAAATGTCAGAATTCCATTGCCAGACAGCAGCAACAACAACAGCAACAGAAGCAGCAGAAGCAGGAGCAACAACAGCAACAATGGCAACAACAGATGCTATTGCAGAGAGAAAAGACCCAAACGAGATGAAACATGAAATGACGTAGTGACTGACTGACTGACTGACTGACTGGTGGAGCGAGTCTCGATTGGTTGTCTGATTTCTAGGCATGACTGATATATGGCTTGTATTGACATGGACACAGTTCTTGACATTCATTTTGTTGTTGAGCCATCGACAACGCTTTCTGCACAAACAGTTCAAACATCATGTGTCAATATGTCAGTCAGCCAGTTAACCAGTCGCTCCGTCTGTCCATCTGTTAGCCAATGTTTGCATAAGTCGCTTTCAGAGATCTCTAGAGACTGTTGCTCTCTTTCATTCTCTCTTTCGGAATACGTTGCTTCAGCTTCTGGTCTTCTTTGATCACCTCGATTTACATAAGTTTCCGACAAAGACCGCAGTGTATTCAGTCTGTATTCGTTCGTATATTCAATACCCAATTGGTTTTGTAAATTGCTGGCGCCGTCTGAATTTTGATTTGTTTGAAAAATACGTTTACGCAAATTATGAAAATAAATAAAATTACAAAGCAAAGTCTTCGCTGCTGTATGATCTTCTCTCAGCATAGAGGCACACCCAATTGTAGCACCCAAAAAAAAATTTGGAAGGAAAATAAGCAACAAAAATCAGATAAGAACTGACCCAAAGGGATTGTATATGTACTTTTTAGTTTCCAGCTCACATATCATTTTGCAAACTGCTATAAAAATTCATATTAAATATCTACCAGTTGTGACACCATCAGATAATGCCGCCTAGCCCCTCGTTTCTGTATTTTATCTTTGGTTTTTTTTCTCTGTCCATAAATTAACCTTATTGAGATGCACGATTACAAGCAATTTACTGTTTACGCATGCCATATAATATCTGAATTGGACTTTGGGTTTATTTCTTTTGATTCGGACTTTAACGAGTGCCTAAAGCTTCGCATTTAATGACCCATAACGTTCAAGTTGCGTTTTGCATTCTTAATTTTGTACGTATCACTTGGATTCGTTTCGTTTCGTTTCAATTCAATTCGATACGATTGATTCATTCATAATGTGTGACATGCACATACGAATGAGTGTCTAAACGCATAAAACGAATGATCTGTAGACTAACCAGTTGCTAACCACTTAACAAACTGGTCAAAAAAAAAAAAAAAAAAAAAAGAAAAAACATAAAAATATATACAAAATAGAAAACGATGTGCTTCAATTTAACGACAGTCGTAAAAAGTTTTATATTCTACTAATTGATCCGATGAACACATCCGGGCTATAAAATCCAATCCTCATTGTTATAACGATGACATTGTGCTCAAGTCTAAATCGATAAACCGATAACAGATGTGACAGTTTTAATACAGACTTATTCGATAATTGTGAATACTAAATTTTTAAGTAACTCTATAATTTGCATATAAATGTCATAATTTTAGTGTTTAGCAAAATTCAATTATATTGTTCAAGAATATATATAGAAAGTATGGGTTCTGCCACGTCTTTCTCTAATAAACCTTTTTTTTAGAAGCAGGGTCGCAAAATCTACTCTCAGTAATTGTAAATAAATTATTCGTCTTATTTTTGGCTTTGAAATTTCAAATGCGAATGTTAAAGGTCAAATTGTGTTGACAGAATGACAATTTTTAGCATTGGGGCGTATCTGGAAAAAATCTTCCCAAAAGTCTCCTATTGTATAGCAACGCTTTTGTTTATCCTCCTGAAGTTTTAAAATATTTTAAGGGAATTATGATGATCCTGCTTAGTTGCAAAACAGACAGAAAATAAAGAAAACAGAGAACAAGATAGTTTAAATTGAAAAAAAAAAGAGCAATTTTTTTCTGGAGGAGTTTGTTAAATGATTGATGTTGAAATGCAGACAGTAGCCGGAGTGGACCTTCAACCTTTCAAGCAGAGAACTTGTGGCACATCATGCTCATCAATTGAACCGGGCAGATGTCGGGTCTCACATAAATTTAACCTACATGAGGGTTTAATTGGCTGTCTGCCATAATACGCATCAACATATCAGCAGTAGCATCATCATGGGGCTGATGGACTCGTTTACTTACCAACTCCTTGATGTTTGCCATTTTGTGTTGCCCAACAACGTGTGTCATTTTGAGGTAGTCACTTATCTACCAGCTATGTGGTATATTCGTTCATTTGTGTTGTTTTTTAGTTTTTTATTTATTTTGAATTTAGCATTTGTTGTGTTTTCATTAGTCTGGGCCTGCTGTTGCCTGGTGGCTTCTCTCGCATCCTAAGAAAATAGAGATCTGCTTCAACCCCCTCCTCGACCGGAACAGAGCGTAAAGTAAGAGATGTACGAGTACTTTTGTATTTAGTGAATGATTCGAAGAGAGAGAGAGAGAGAGAGGGAAAACAAGCTGCAGTTGTTATTCCTGTTGCATTTAAGTACTTTGTGAAATTTTTGTCATTGTGTTTATTTTTTCAAGTGGCTGCACTGAGTGTGTGTGTGCCCGATGACTATCCATCCATCTACTATTTGTTATTTATCCTGATCCCTTTTTTTTTCATTCTTCTTCATCGTTCAATGCTTTCTGTTTTCTGTTTTTATTTTTGTTGTTCTGTTTGCTGGTCTCACACATATGTGAGCATTTTGTGGCCTTGTTGTCGCAGTTCTTTGGGTTCGAGTTGCCCACACATGCATATATAGTATACCATATCCATGTCTCATATGCCATATCCCATTTCCCATTTGGTGCTATCCACTTTCTTTTGGTATTCATTCATATTTTCTCAACAAACATGAGTGGTTTCATTTATATTGTTTATTTAGTTGCCATGGCTCTCTCTGTGTTTCTCTCTTTGCCATTCATTGTTTGCTTAGTTCGAGAGTGTGGTCCAAAGGTACTCTTAGTCTTCATCACATCCATATATATATATATAAATATATAGTTATTTACAAGTCAGCCCCAATGGAAGCTATAAATTTTGAACAGGTTCTTAACTACTTGAAGCGCAGTAGCCACTGTGGACAGAACTAACATATACAAACGTATTTTTTTTTGGTTGTATTTTTGTTGACGTTTATGCGTTTTTACCATCACACGCATTTCCACGAAACTATCTTATAGTTTTTACCATCTCTGTAGCACTCAATGGTCTACAAATTCATTCATAACTGTGCCCAGGTTAAATTATAACCCTTTCTTTTCTTGTTTTTCTGTATTTCTTTTTGAAATTTTTGATAATTACTTCGGGGAAGTCGTTAAACGTGTAGCACTACTTTTATAATATAATCGTAGTACTAATAGTAAACCATGCACGTCTTTTGCTCGGAAAACTTGATACTACGCTCTGTTTTTTCTATGTGTAGATTCAACGAAATTTCTCAATTTGAGGAAGACATCATTTCTACTGTTAGTACTATCAATAATCTGGCTCTTAATCAGCGGCACGTTCTCATTTTTATCTGGAGGGTATTTTTATAGAGAAGCGACAGTAGTTAGTGATGGTAAATCATTTAAAAATATATCTATGGCATTAGAATTTTGCACATGAATTAACTTTCTTATAATTAATCAAATATAATAAAAAAGTAAATAGAATTATAAACATAATTATTTTGAGCTATCGTATAAGCTATCGTTAAATTGATAACCATATGAATTTATATAGCGCATCTCTAGGTAATTTACCTGCCTACTGCAGCAGCTGATCGTAAACGTTATCTGATGGATACAATCTACCACACATTGCCTTGAGCCAAATGATCTTTTTATTGTCATAAAACAAAACTACTTCAGACTTTGGTCTTGAATTATATTCAATTACTTGCGGGTAGTTTTTTACGACCTAGCCAACACCAGCAGATCTACTCTGAGAGCAACCGTATCAGACGAAAGAGATTACCAGACAAAAGACAGAAGGAGAAAGTAGAGTGTGAGGCAAAGAGAAAGAGGGACATTTGGTGTTACACTTGAAATTTATGACATCCTCCCAGTGTGTCTACTTCATCTTCTTCTGTCTACTGTGGCTGCTTCCATGGCCTTGATTAGCCTTTGTCTCATTGCCCAGCGGTTCAGAGCTCTACTTTCCCCTAAAGCAATACACTCTCACGTACACACAAACACACACACACGTCGAGATATTTATCTATATATGTCTGTCTAGCACTATGTCTCCCTTTTTCCCATTTTCTCACTCGCTCTCACATTGCTCCTGCTGTTGAAAGTGTTAATTGAACCATAAGCGTAACCATAAATGGATTTTATTTCCAGCTAAGGCAAAACAAGAACTCGAAACCAAAATTTATGAGACGTCTTGGCTCTTTCTCTCCCTACCAATTGTTTTATGGCTTCTTCTATATATGTACTATATGTATATATATTCTATGCCCTTTGTCCTGCACGGAGTTTGTCTCTATGATCCTTTTGTTTCCGCTGCGATTTTCTTTTCATTTCTGCCTTGTTTGCTAAGTATCTTTTGCTTTGTTCTCGCTTTCCGGGGTGTCGTCACAGTCGTCATTTGGGTGGGCTTGTCCTTGCCAAAACAAAAAAAAAAAAAAAAAAAAATTAAATAAATCTCCTCAATGCTGATGCAATTTGTTGCAGTTTCTTCTGAGTGTTATAGACCCTAAACCTGAACGCGTGTTATTTGTTTGGTCGTCGAACTGTCTGAACTATTTGAACGGTAGCATCAACTTGTATTTTCCGTTGTGGTTTTAGGGTAACGCATATTTTCATGGGTATTACATAACCTTGAGCTGATCCTAGTGCAATGGGATTAACCCTGGCTGGCTGGCTCTATGGGCATTTGGGTGTGAAACAAGAGAATTTACAACTGTCATAAAGTGATTAGTATTTCAAGATCTGCTTATGAGATAGTATCTATTACAATAGTTCTTTTCCATTATTTAAACATTAAGAACTTTTTTCAAAAACTCTGAGAAAGTATTATGTAAGCGATTATGTAAGCACAAAATTCCTGAGTATCCCAAATTGGGATTATGCTTTTGTTTTAAACTTATTAACTAACTAGACATGCATAGGTTTCACATATAAATTTATGTGTATAGTACGCTCTCTTGACGGTGCTAATTTATTCCGGGAAAAGCATTCGTTCAGCATCGGTTTATGGCGTTTAACAAAACTAAAAGCATAATCACCGAGCACAGATTACCTTGCTCTCAATGCCCTTGAGAGATGTGCTGTGGTACCAATAGCTATATATATATATATATGTATGGTGTGTGTATGTCTGGTGGTTCTGTGTGGTGCATGCCTGCATTACTGATGCGGCAAAGACTTGGGGCAAGGCGTTGAGATGAGCGCCCTCATCTCACGACACAAATGCCATATAATCACTTGTCGAACACTGCTCAATAATTAAAGGCAAAAGGGGGCCGTTGCCGGTGCCGGTGCCAGAGTTCGCATGCAACTAGCGATTAGGGCGCTGATTTCGTTGAAACCTATCAAAATACATAACAATCAGGCAGAGACGACGCCGACGCCGACTGGCTTCGCATCATCCCATGGGGCGATGATGATGATTTCAGACACAGGGCCCCCGACAGCTACGAGTGGGTTTTGCTACGTAATTATATCGAGCAAACATGAAAGAGGCGCTGCGCCCAAAAGAACCAAAACCAAACCATAGAAGAAGAGCATGAGCAGCAGAGCCAGAACAACCAAGAGAGCCCTGTCCGATTACTCCAATCTAAACTGGGCTTGTATCATCATCATCAACATCGTTCGTATGGCGGGGATTCAGTGAGGCGTTGCCGCAACGCATAACAATGAAAACGTTTAAGCCAACTAACGAGCGGTGAGCTGTAATCTGGTTTTCTTGATGGTGCTGTTTGGGTTCTTGTGGGAGGCGCCTTTATGAAGTTTAACAAATTAATATTAAATTACGTGCCAAATTGGCAGACAGGCCAGGCACGGCCAGTCAGACATGGTGTGTTCAAAGACAGCGGACAGACTGACCGACCATGGGTTTTTAGATCAAAGGATGCCACTGGTATTCTATGCAAACAAAAATTTTAAGCAAACGCAAAAGAAGAATTATTAACGTCTGACGCGCCCAAAAAAAAAAAAAAAAAAATGCCATATGTCTGACAACGGAAGTCAACACACACAAAAAAAAAAAAAAAAAAAAAAAAAAAAAAAAAAAAAAAAAAAAAAAAACACCATCAATCTCCACATTCATTCAGCTCATTTTTCAGCCAAGAGAGAGATAGAGAGACTGCGTCTCAAGAAATTGGTCCATTGGCGCCGCATAGTCATCAACGATTTAGCACACGTTTTTCAACTTGTCTCGAACGCCTTTCACTACATTATGAACTTCTTTCCTTCTTTGCCCTTAATGGCAACCCTTTTTTTTTAGAGGGGGACAGAGGATATTGCACCTATACTCCATAGAGCATTTAGGTCTTCACAAATAACGGGTTGGTGGCTGGCTGGCATTGAAATTGGAATTGATTGAAGTGAAAGGCAGCTGGGGGTTAATAACAGGACACTCTTGAGGCGCTCTCCAATTAGATGCCATTCATCAAATGGCTTTGACTTGGACTTGGTTTTAAGCAAGGGTCTACTGAATGATCTAACCGAAAAGTAACTGGAACAGTGTTGCCACGTGATTTCAAGGTTGCATGTTTAATCAAATTGTTGCCCTTTAAAGTGACGTTAGAATTAATGATTATGAATTAGTTTTTGATCATTTCAAAAAGCGGCAAAGGTGCATGAGATAGACAGAACATTATTCAATTTATTTCTATGAAAATATATGAATATGAATGTGGGTTTATTTGTACTTTTAATATTATAAATGGAAAGAATACAAAATATATTCAAAGTCAAACACTTTCATTGAATATGTAGCCATATTTCTATGAATCTCAATATCGTCTTCTTAAATACTTTTTTTTATTATCATCATTAATTTCTAATTTCTGCACGCTCTCTGCCATTAATTCATTTGCAAAATGTTTGAATATATTTATGGTACATTCGCCACACATTCCATGCATTCATAGAGAAATATTTGATGTAGAAAAATTGGGTGAAGAGCAGGTAATTCACGCGGAAGTTAAGTCATTATATATCCATTCATTCATGGTTATGATTTCCAGAAATTACAACTACTTAAGTATTGTCATAAAAAAAAATAACACTAACATAAAATACATTAGCATTTATTAAACCAGCCATGGAAGCGTGCCGAACAATGCGTCTAAATGTGCCGCCCCAGCTACCTCTGGATCGCTCCTCTCTACTCCTAACCACTACCCCTACTAGTAGGAACAATGAAGGCAAAATGCATTTTATTTTAATTATGCCACGTAGTGTGGCATGGCATAGTGTTCTCAATTTCCACGAAAATTTCATGTAATAATTATTATGCCTTTTGCTGCAGTTTTGTAGAGTTTGGTTCAGTGCATTCATGTTGGCTACGTTTTCGATTCGGCACTAAAAGCAGTAAACGTGTTCGGAGCATATTTTTTCAAATGTTTGAAGAAGAAGCGTAACTCTGGCGCCTCTAAATGCAGAAAACTCTAGGCCATTCCAAAACTCCTTTGAATTAAGTGTGAAGAAGAAGCGCGTGCGCGCACTCTCTCACTCACTTTATATGTAGATGAAGAGTGGACGATAATGAACGTGATAACAAGCATATATACTGGCACATACATATAGCTATGTCACTTCTGGAAGTTATATTATGGTCGAGTGTAGCATGTCTATGGGGTGGGTGCTATTCTATGTTCTATAGGGTCGCTCTGTCGTGCGACACTGGCCACTCCTGTGTACGTGTTGGGGCTTGTTTCTTCTTTATCTCATATTCTTTAGCATGAAAATCATATTTTTATTACTTCGTGGAAAAGCGCCAGCACCCCAAAAATGTATACAATATATACTATATATAAAAACCACGAAAAAAAGAAGAAAAATTGTTTATAAACGCACACAAATTTGTACATAATTACAATAAAAACTCGTAAAATACATCATAAAATCTGAATGCATCTTTTGCGTTTGCAGGAAGTCGACAGTTGAACATTTCGCTCGATCTACCTTCTCTCCCTCTCCCTTTGTCGCTGTATAATTTTGTATATATATATATATTTTTTTTTTTGGAAATTAATTTATTATTATGACACAATTTTTATGTATTTTTTTTGTTAGTATTTTTTGTTGTTGTTGCTGTTGTGGGTGTGGAGTTTTTACAATTTATGAGTTGAATTTTATTGCCTCTGATATGTTTATGTGGCAATTTCTATTTCAGAACTACTATAACTACCACCAGAGCGCGTGTAGCGCCACATTTCCTGTACATTATTAAACAACAACAAAATATTATATATGTATTTTTTTTGGGCATTTTTGTTTATCATTGTAGTAATTGCATGCTTCTCATACTAATTAGTTCGCTAAGGTGTTCTGAAGGTGTTGAATTTATGTAAATAGAAAGGTATAGTTAGGGGGATTGGGGCGCCATTGGTGGGTAGGCAATTCCAGGAATTATTTTGAGGGCATTTCAAAAAACCCTCTTTGAAGGTGAAAACATTTCTTCGACAATTTTCATGATTAAATGCATATTCTGGTTCGTATTTTATATTTTTTGACTCCATTTTATAATTTGCTTATTTCAAAGTTTAGTCAATTGAAATTGTATAATAATCTATGTATATTTGAAATTTAAATTCAAAGGATTATTGAATATATAAATATATAATTCTCTGAATATTTAAATTCATATAAAATATCCTGGTAATCCTTGGATAGATTTATGGCATTTAAACTGCAGAACTGAAATACAAATGCAAATATTTGTTCTCTTCTCCTTCTCTCTGTCTTTCTCTCTCTCTCTCCGACTAAAGCAAACAAAATTTAAACTGCTAATTGCATAATCGCACCACAGGACATAATTATGCTGTTGGGAAAGCAATAAGCGTATGTCAATGAAACAAATGCATAATCAATATGCCAATATATTAGGCCAAAATCCAATGAAAACAATCGCAAACTCACGCACATTTAAACCACACACACACACACACATCCACAAACACAGTCTCACCCACACACACACACACACACACACTCATTCTCCCACAAATGTAATACAAATATGTATATTGGCTTAATTATCATCAATTTTGAGCAATTAAAATGTCTAGCAGTAGAGTCTGGAGAGCAAGTAGCAAAAGGAGGAAAGCAGCAGCTAAAGAAGCAGGAGCAATAGGTCGCCTACAAACCAAAAACACAAGTAGAAACAGAGACAGAAGTAGACATACTGATAGAGAGAGAGACAGAGACTGATAGACGGACGGAGGCCTAAGCCAAGAACTTGTAAAACAAGCCAAGAGCAGAGGGAAAAGCCAAAGCAAAAGCCAAAGCAGCAATGACATCCTCGATGATAGCGAAACGAAGATAACAACGTAGACGACGACAGGAAGGCAACCCCAGCGACGCTTAATTAATATAAATGCAAATGGAGTGAGTGAAATGAATAGTGTAGAGTAGGAGAGTAGAGAATGCAGAAGAGATGGCGGTGCGATGACAATTACTTATAGGATTTTGGTATGCCATACACTCGCATTTGCCACATTGTCGTGTGGCATGGTGGGGTTATCTACGAGACAGCGCTCCCGGCGCCAATAAAATGAAAATTTCCATGCGGCCACACAAATGGAATGAACAATTTCATAAGTAGCAGACAGACAGACAAACAGACGGACGGACGCACAAAGTGAGTGTGTAAGAGAGAGAGAGAGAGAACAACAAGGT
>JBANCZ010000382.1:0-36828 GCA_037040025.1 Sphaerogastrella javana
TGTTTTCAATTTTTTTCCGGATGAAGCGTCAAAAACAGGACAGATCTGTCCGGAAAAAGGACAAATTGGCAACACTGATGGTAACAGTGCATTATATGCATTGGCTTGATATCGAATTCGAACGACGTTCGGAGGGGAAAGATAACGGACACTGTGTTCGAAACGGAAGAGTGAGAGAACAAGGGAATAGCAAAAAGTGTAGAGGAATTAGGCAGTCGCAATTTGATTACGGTCGTGATCGGATGTGAAAAGTGAGTTTGGTCCGCGCGGGATTTTTGATCAATGCGTAAATTAGAATATCGATGCGTAAATTAGAATATCGATGCGAATATTTAATTTTTTTCTTGTGTGTTTAGTGTTATACTACGTAAAGCTTGAGCTAAATAAGCTGTGTGTTAGATTTTGACGCCGTTGCTGTTAATTCTATGTAAGTTATTTTCCTTACCTTTATATTTGATATACAATTCAATATTCAATTTTATTTTTAAAGTATTATAACTAAATGTTCTCTGTTTTAAATGACAGTCTTGACCACAATAACTTTGTAAGATTTTTTTATTCAAAGTTGTAGAGAAGCAAAGTCTGGCAAATTATTGTAGCAATATTTTATCCCTCCACTGTATATTTGCGAATAGGTAAAACATTTGATAAAGTGGCCCCAAATCGAAAGACACATGCATGGTCTTGGTTTGTCGACAGCGGTTAGGGGGAAGGGTACAGCGTATACCGGAAAAATCATGCGATCGCCTGTATATATGTATATAATGTCTCCGTTATGCACTCTTCCATTTCCCCTCATCTTCAGTCTCTATATGCCTTTGCTCGCAGTTGTTGCCGTTCTGCTTCACCCTCAAATTTGTTTACAATAAATTGAAATCAACGATATCAAGCGATCGCCTGATTTCTCCGTTATACGCTGTCCCCTGTCCGCTGTCCCCTGTTCACAAACCCATGCTTCTGCTTGCTTTTGCCTCTGTCTTTCGATTTGAAGACGCCGTATCATAATGTTTTAACTATTTTATCAGACTCTGTCTATCCATAACTGTAAATCTAAATTACTGTGGGGTAATAATGATTGTATTGTCATTTTAAACAATGAACTTTTAGTTTTATTTCTTTACAAATAAATTTAATTTTTCCATTAATTATTAAATAATAATATTTTTAATTAATTCGTTATACTCATATGTATGTGTGTTAAAGCTGAAACACCTTTACTCTATACTTATATGCCTTTTAAATAGATCAATACATTGTTTTTATTTAAAGGGGAGATATATCTAAAGGCTCTTTTGAGCTTTATTTTCTATATCGATATATGAAACATTTTTATTGACCCATACCCTATATAATATTATTCTGTTATGATTATCAACTTACATTGTTTATGTGACAGATTTAAACATTTCACATTGTGCAAATGCAAAACTATGTTCGAAAATTATAATTAATTCACTGATGAATTACAACAGTCGATGGTAAAATTATGGAATTTCTTTTACTAAAAAGAATCACGTCAATACGTATTAAAAATAATATACATACTAGCAATTTCCCGCGAACAAAGTTAGTTATGCAAATAACCTGCGATTATAATATATTGCAGCAGACGTAGTACAGTGTATGTATACATACACATCGTATATATATATAGGATGATAGGATATAGAGTATAGTATAGGGTATATAGTATTATAAATAATGTCAACACTTACGGTCGCGTGTGTTGGGGGTGGTTACAAATCATATGCTATAACATTATATATGCATAGCCTGGTCAATTGAAATGAAATTGGATTCTGTCAGAGGACGCATTGGCTAGGTTCTGCCATGACATACTATATAATATATATGGCAGAACAAGGGTAGAGAAAGAGAGAGAGAGAGAGAGGGAGAGAGAGTGGGAAAAGGATATTCGCGTCGTGCCAGTTGAATGACACAAATTTTTATTGCCTTTCAACGTAACTGGGCCTGTTGATATGGAGTAAATTAATGTAATGTGGCAAACGAGCTGCTTCTACCCAATAAAATCACGCAAACTGACCGGCCAAACCATCCGACCAACCATCCGATCAACCAATACCAATACCAATACCAATAAACCCATTCGACCAACCAGGTGACCAGATATACTTGTTGGTCAGTTGACCAATTTGGTTTGGTTTCGGTTTTGGTCAGGTGAGGTGAGCCTGTGTGGAGTTGAGAGTTGAAAGTTGAGAGTTGAGCAGCTTGCAATCCATACAATAATGCACAATAATTATATAATGGAGCTATTAGCCGAGAGTTGCTCACTTGCCACCAATATTGGCTACGATGTGTATAAGCCCATAAACCACTGCCTCAATTTCCACTTGCTTGATGGACTTTCGATACGACGAAACGCATTGAATTATGTGGAAAGATGGTGTATGGTATATATAGTATATGGACAAACTTACTCAGTCCATTGGCAAAACCCAAACTGTCACTGCAAATATTTCAAGGCAGCAGCAGCCGGAGATGGAGGTATAGCTGGAGTTGGAGGCAGAAGCGTAGTTGTTCGGGTTACGTATATTTCGCCGGAATCAGTCAGACGTAGCATAGAGCGCGTCCTTCAACCCGCTCATACCACACACCCACATCCACACACACACACAGAGAGGGAGAGAGAGTGACACACACACACATGTAAAAAGGCATAGCAATGGCAGCTCAGGCCAGGGGCTCGACCAGGCCTCAACATCGAAGAGCCATGCCGTAAAGCTATTTTAACAAGGGCCTCGATGCCCTGCCACCAGGCACAACCAAACTTGTAAGATAGACAGCGACAATAACAACAACAACAACAAGAACAACACCAACAGCAACTCATATCTATAGAGAGAAAAAGAGACAGAAAAAAAGAGCAGGCTCCATTTACGCTTGCTTAGTTCCTTTTAGTATAAAGTTTAAGCTTAATCCAGCATAAAATCAACTGGTAAATTTTTTATGTCGACTCTGCACAGCCGAAAAAAGGCAGTAAGATTAAAGAGTTAAGCGCAGGGAACAAAAAAAAATATAATATATATCCCTAACCCAAGCCCAAACACAAACCCCAACAGCAAGAAAAAAAGAATGAAAGAGGAAAAAAAAACTCAAACTCGAACCCGAACCCTAGAGCAACCCAAAGCGTTGGCCTTTGGCCCATGTAAATAAAAGGAGAGAAACTGTATATAAATGTGAAATAAAGCTCGCACAGCGTGTCAGAAACTATTCACATTGATTATCCTTATGAGCGAGAGTCCAAAAAAAGGGGGCGTGGCAAGCGCATAAACCAGTTATGATGAGCACAAACAAACACAGATACTATCTAATCAATTGGCTTATGGCCTATGCACATAGAAATACCATATATATATATTTATATATATATATATGTTTATATTAGGGATGGCAAAAAAATCTATTAATCGATTATTTAAGCATATGATTCATTTTAATCTTTCGATTACTTACATTACACATTACATTACAACTTATCGATTCGATTAAATATAAATTTTTATGAAAATAATCGATTATTGTGCAAATTATGATTATAGTGCAATCCCTAGTGTATATATGTATGTGTATATGTATACATATAAGTGTTTATGTGTTGGTGTTGGTGTTGGTGCATTGTGCATGACCATCCAGGTGCCTTGCCATGGCGGAAACACGTCCGTCGGCCATTTTGTTTGCAATATGAAATCAACACCGGAAGTGTTAAAATATGCAACATCTCGCTAGCCGTGTTGTCCCACTGCCAACACTCTAGTGTTTATTGTTCTTTTGTTGTTGTTGTTGTTGTTTGTTTGTTGACAGAAACAGACTTTTCGAGTCACAGCATAGACAAATTTAACAAATTTATAATGTTTTGGGGGAGGTAGTGCAGCATTAGTTACTACCATTGGGCTGGCACAGAGCTATGATCATAAAATAAATCACTGCCCAGGCTTATTGTTCATATTTGCATTCAATTTTTGAGTATTCCAATTCGTATTCGTATTCATATTCGTTTTCGTATTGATATCTTCAGTGTATGTGGCAAACGATTCAATAAATTTTGCATTTATGCAACAATAACTGTTGCATAAAACACAATTACACACGAGAAATCTGAGGAGGCTTCAATTTCCATGTTATTGCCTGTAAAACATATATAAAAAAAAAAATATTGTGTATTCTTTAGCATATTTGCTATACTATAAAATTGTGCACATAAATATAAAATTTGAGTGCAGTTCTTTGAGCATTTTGATTCACCAATATCAATAAAATGTTTCACTACATTAAGTGTGGAATATTCATTTTTCTCTATATATTTTATACTTTTATGCCAAATTCTATGGATGTTTATTATTATAATGTTTAATAATAACAGATTGAATGAAATTTTGAAATTATATAGAAAACCATGTTTATATCTATGCTTTCTTTTATTGAAACTTTTTTAAGAGATCGAATCAAATTTTGATATAATATTAATATTTATGTGGTATTTAAATCTATGTTTAATCAAATCTTAAAATTTTATAGAAATTTATATGGTATAGTTGTTTGATAGTGTAATAAACAAAATGGTAATCCAATAGCAGTATTATTTTGGTATTCAAAGAATGTTTTGATGCACACCAACTGCAAAGACACTTTAGCACTTCCCTAGTACAGGATCTGAATAAACATTGATCTAATTTTGAGCTTTATAATATGTTGGGAGCACTGATGCCAGTTCTAGTACAATCGATTCGTTTAGTCTTTTGTTTCCTGCACAAATGTTGCACTAGAGCAGTTGGAATACATGAATTATTCTCTGTGTGATGTAGTTGATTCGTCAATCAATCGCTTTCAGTATTCCTTACCATCACATTAAATGACTACAATGACACCCCAACCTCCCAAAACAGTCAATCCATTGCCAGTTTCAAGCATGAGCTACACTTGCTGATGGTGCTACAACTCCTGCTCCTGCTGCTCCTGATGCTGCTGCTTCTGCTGCTCCCGCTGCTTCTCCTGCTGTTGTATTTACTGCTGCTGCTCCTGATGATGCTGCTTTTCCAGCTTCTTCTGACGCTGCTTCTCTTGCTCCTGCTGCTTGTACTTCTTCTGTATTTACTGCTCCTGCTCTTGCTACTGCTGCTGCCCCTTTTCATTTTGCTATTTCAACTCTTGCCTATTGCTCACACAAGTAAATATAATTCCATTGCGTTGCTTTCAGGCGCATCGTAAAAACACTTTCGACTTTGGTCCATTGATCTATGCATCTACTCCCTTAGCTACTCCCATTGCTACTGCTGCTGCTGCTACTGCTGCTGCTGCTGCTACTGCTGCTGCTACTGCAGAGGCGTTAAAAGTTTGTCCTGACATCATTTTGCTTTTGCCTTTTTGCCATTATAAACTGATTTATTGGTTCATTTCCAACGCCTTAGAGAGAAAGAGAGAGAGAATGGGAGAGAGTGGGTGAGAGTTAAAGAGATATAGAGATTGTGTGAAAGAGAGAGAGAGAGAGAGAGTGAGTGAAAGAGATATAGAGATTGTGTGAGAGGGAGAAAGAGAGTGCAGCAGACGCAGCCAAAGTGACCTCTCACAGGCATGGGTTAAAGTTGTTCATACTTTTCACACTACCTATAGAGGTATATGTATATGTATGTGTGTGTATGCCTGCTGGTGTGTTTATGTGTGTGCGTGTGTTGGTAGTTCTTTGGGGCACTCTAAAATTGGATTTGCCATGCCTTGATGATGATGCATGCGACAAGTGACTTCAATTTGCTTTCTCACACGCTGCAAAATAAATTTGTGTGCAACGGAATAGAAATGGTCCAGCAGAGCATGCTTAGAAGAAGAAATTCAGGAAATAACAGAGCAACTTCAAGTCGATATCAAATCTTTCAATAATTAATATTGTACGCATACACATGCACACTCGCACACACTCGAAAGCATAGATATACCTATTGAAGCAGAGCACATAAATAAACACAGCTCAGCCAGGTAAACTTTTTCAATGCTTAACCATACACACATACTCTCTCTCACACACATACACATAAAGACAGACACACACACACACATAAACACGTGCAGAGCATCAAGAGTACGTGTTCATTTCCGGCTGTAGCATTTACCCTGCATATCCAGACAAAAGAAGGAGCAACTGTAGCATCATGGCTAGAGATGGCACGAGTCATCGTATGATGCATAATAATCGATTATTTTATTCCTAACAAATTTTGTTTAAATCGAATCGAATCGAAAAAAGTGTAATCTAAGTAATCGCACAATTAAAATTAATCACAAGATTAAATAATCGATTAATAGATTTTCTTTGCCATCCCTAATCATGGCCTAGGCTGGATGCTTGCTTGTTGCTTTGTTGGATTTCTAATTGTTGCTAGTGTTGTTTTGTAAAAGCTATAGTATAGAATTGTTGTTGTTGTTGTTGTTATTGCCTAAGCTGTGTGCCATCGTCGATACAAGCAGCTTTCAGATTTAATTTTAATTAGGTGCTATTGAATTTATAAATTTTTCAACTGCTGTCGCCAGTGCTCGTAAAACTTTTACGCCATTGAAAGTTTCCCAGCGAAGGGTAAGGGTTTCAGAGGGGCCGTGAATTGAATCTGTGTGTGTGTGTGCGTGTATTTGTGTGTGTGTGTATTTGTGTGCTATGGGTTTGAGGTTAGAGCCACGTATTGAAGCTAAGCCAAGCCATAATCATCGCCTGTTGCCTGACACTAATAACAATAATCGCAAATTATATTTTCATGAATTTTGCCGAAACTCGTAATTACTAATATTTTCTATATATATAGACTATGCTATATATATCTATATATATATGTATATATATCTATATATATATGTATATAGTATTTTTGGCGCTGCCATTCTCCATTCGATGGCGCATAATTAAAATTTGTTGTCCAGCGGGAGTTGAGCTCATTGAGGGAAGGGGTAAATGAAGAAGATGAAGCTGTAGAAGGAGATGGAGCTGTAGTAACAGTCGGGAATTTTGTATAGGATTCCGCTGAAATGAGAATTGGGAGAGGGGTATAACATTACAATGAATAACAATGTACATTAATTTTGTTTATTAATTGTTTATTTGCGCTGACTGCATATTAAATTTTTTGGCGCTAATCAATGCTTGGCTCACTTCAAAAACGTGTTATTTATATAACAATATATTGGTTTCAACGGGGAAAATAACATATATAAATACATACATATGTGTATACATGTAATGTATATTTAAATAGGTTAAATTTTATTTGTTTGAATATTAAAAAATGCAACAAATTATTTTAAATTAAAATTTAATATACAAATTTACTAAATATATTTGTTTTTGCAATCTATGCGTATTATGGGTAATAATTTATAGTTTTTGATCTTTTAAATGTTTCTATATAGTACAAATATACAAATCAGTACGTTTATACATTTAATGTACTCATTATAGTTAAAACCTATTACACTTGAATTATAATTAAATAATATAATAATTATTATAAATTAAATGTATTTTCTAATATAAATTATTATATTATTAATATTTAAATAATCTTGGCAATGTTACAAATTTATATTAATTCATTTATGTTTATTCTCTTTAAAATTCCCTATAATTTATAAAGTTTTCTGAACAACGGCGATCTGTGAATATATAAGCTAACATAACATAATTCTGTTAAGCTGCGGTTTCCATAAGGAATATAACATAACAGCGAGACTGTTAAAAGAAACAAAATAAATGCGATCTCTGTTAACTTAACAGAATTTAAACTGCAAACCAGAGAGAGCATATAATGGTATATGTATGCATGTGTGTTGATACCAGTGTAGGTAATTTGATAATTTCCTGGACAGATCTGATCGATTTTTATCATTTATAGCCGTAAAAAAATGAAATATCCTTTTTGGAACGTTGAATACAAAGTGTATTCACCATAATATAACTTAGAACTATTTTTCGATCGTTTTTACAAAATTTTCTACCTGTTTATTTAATCATTTTTTAAAAAGTTTGTATCACCGATTTAAACTTACTTGTTGTTATTGTACAATTTTCGGTAAACAAATTTGTGGGTGAAGCAGATCGCAAAAAAACTGTGCTTTAGGTATTCATGGAATCGTCGAGAGGGGGGCGGACTGTATATCGGTGACACTTTTTGCTGTCAGATGCAGGCTTTGTGTAAAGAAATTTGAGTGTGAAGAGGATCGTCGAAACACTACGCTTATACGAATGAATTGTAGACTGTTGAAGGGGTGACGGATAAGAAGACAATATGTAAGACAATATATAAGAAAGAGGACAATATATATGTATATATATATGCGCACTTTTTGGTAAACAAATTTAATGGTGAAGCAGATCACTGAAAAACTGCGATCTATACAAAAGAGAGAGAAATAATTATCATTAAGTGACTAAGTAGATGAACATATATGTATTCAATTCTGATTCATTGAACAGTATTTTATTAAGGCAATTATTTCTGTCATGTAAACAGGTGTTCAAATAATAATCAAGTTTCTATGCTATTACTTTAGTCATGGATTATTTCCTTGTTTTATCCTCGTTTTCAGCGAATAAAAAATAGTGAAAGAGAAAGTTGGTCATATGTAACTTTTCGAATAGGATATTATTAAAGAAGTGCTGCCTTTATAATTATTCCACTCAAAGCACAATCAAAGCCCAACTAGCTCGGTCCAACTTTGATGCACGTTCTAATCAAATTGTGTAACACAATAAACCAATTAAGTTATAGTTTCCACACACACAACTTGATAACTTAATTTTCAACATCATGGCAATGTCGATGCGATGCGTCTCTCCTTATCTCTCTCACTCTTCTCTTTAGTAGGAATTTTTTCGGGGAATGAGCCCAACTAATTTGTTAAGCATTCCGACTCTTGCTGCGTCTAAAGTATAATGTTATCTAGTATTTTCTCTATACATACATGCGGTAATCTGAGCTGTATTCTTAAAAGTAATTTATTTAATTTTGCACAGCATTCCGTCAACAGTTTTTTACAGTTCAGGAGCTGTTGCTATGCTAATCAAGAGGCAAGAGACCAAACAAGCTAACGTCGTACCATAATTTATTATAGTTTTCTAACCACAAGCAAGACACATGACAATGCCGCATCCCAAAAAAAACAAGTCCTTCTATCCGCATACACATCCACATCCACATCCACATCCACTCTATATACTATGATCTATACCATCTATAGTAGTATATGTAGTGCCCAGCTCATGCTCCCTAATGCTTTGTGTCTGAATCGACGACGACGACACGCGACGGCCAGAAATTAATTGAATTTTTGTACCACAAATTCTCGAGAATTTCTGGCCAGGCATTTTCCTTTTAATTGCTGCCATCATCATCGCACAGCGGTTACATTTTTAAGATCGACAACACAGCAGAGTAGAACATGGTATTAATATATATATATATATATATGTAGGACACACACAGAACGCTAGTTGGGAGCCTTTGGGTTGCCCCAGCGAAGGGTTGGCACGATATGGTTTGGCCTGGTCTGGTCTGGTTTGGTCTGGCCAACATTTCATTTCATATTTAACGCATTTTTGCCATCAGTCTGTTCGTCATAGTTGCGGTTGCTTTATGAGAGCACACGAGAATGAGCAGAGATAGAGAAATATGTAGAAAAATAGAGAGAGAGAGAGAGAGAGAGATGTAGGAAGGTAGGGAGATAGATGGAGGAAGGTAGGGAGATAGATGGAGGAAGGTAGGGAGATAGATGGAGGAAGGTAGGGAGATAGAGGAGAAACTGACGAGCCTTGTGGTTAGCAGCACCGACAGCAATCAAAGCAATTGCCGTCTCTAGGCCTTTTCTCTAATAAAATAATTCAATTACGGCCATGTGGTATAGTTCAAAGCGAATACACATGCAATTAGTAGGCATACTAAAATAAAAAAAAAAAAAAAAATTAAAAATAATTAATAAAATAAAATAAAATTTTTTTTTTTAAATTAAATGAAAAATAACAAGCAGCCACTTAGTAAAATATCTAAAAAAAAATGTTTAAATATTTTTTTTTTGTTCTTATTGTACATTAAATTGAGCATGAAGCTATACCAAAAGAATTTTTTAACATATTTTCCGATTTGATAAGTATACTTTTATTGATGGCGGATAATCGCTGTAAAGAATCTCATTAAAATTTATTTGCCTAATAAATTTCCACTCAATATACATAGACTTTTGCAGGCAATTAAGATTGTAAGCAGATGAAAACGAAGAACAAAAAAAAAAATGCTTTACTCCGTACGCATTTAAATTGAACTTTTATTTTTTTTATCTATGCGCTGAGGTAGACAACAATAAATTCTGATAAATAAGTGGGAAAGCGTAAAGAAAAAACAGGCAGTGGCAATGCGTATTGGCCAAGTCAGCAAAGCTCAAATTGCCCACGCAGGCAATGCGGCCGAAAACCAGAAAGAGCAGCGAAAAACCTTAAAAAAGAGAACCCAGACCCAGTTCCAAAGTTGTCAGATACCACTGCCCCCAATACTCCAAATAATGTCAGAGACCCCTCCCGTACCCCTTCCTCTTGATACACCCAGACCCTGTCAAACAGACCATTAAAACAAACACACGCACACAACATTTCTCGATGCATATAAACAAGGAAGACACAAAAATAAAATGGCAGAACATAGAAGGGGGAAAGAGAGAAAGATAGAGAGAGATAGAGAGCGAGATAGATAGAGATAGAGAGCGAGATAGATAGAGAGAGAGAGCAGTGAAAGCAAAGGAAAGGCCACAATAAATAGAACAACAAACCGAAAAGCAAGCGCATTGTCAAATTCTTTTGACACTTATCCCTTGCCGTCAGATCCGACCTCACTCTGCCCACTACTGCTCCCTCTGCTCCCTCACTTGCAGTAAGCTGTGTTTCTCTCTCTTTCGCACTTGTTGCTGTGAGTGGGAGCCAGAGTTGTGGCTTCGTTTGCTTCGGTTCAGTAGAACTTAATATGCAAATGTGGCTCATGTCTAGGTCGGCTTGTCACCTGTCTCGCTCTAACATCCAGCCATTTTCATAGACGGCCTGTGCTTCGTTATATTATTATTATTATTATTATTATTATTATTATTTTGTTTTATACTCGTATGTATTTTGTTTTTTTTTTGTCATTGAGTATTTTGCTCGCTGCTTTCTTGATTTTTATTGCAAGAATGCGAACGTCGGCCGTTTTTAAAGCCAGAGCAGGAGCTGACACACACACACACGTATGCACAGATATGTTGAAGGCTCGGCAAAGGCGTTTCCACTGTATGTGTGCGTGTGTCTGCGTGTATCTGTGTGAGTGTGTGTGTGTGGTAACACTTACACGAAAATGATGAATGATTTTATGGTTTGCTTGACCTGAATTTTATAGTATGCATGCAAGCTGTACCTACCTACACTCCCCCCACACCCCCTTTCCAGTACGCCTCTCAGCACATTACCACCAGCCCCTGCCCCCCGCCCATTGGCCCAGTGGCTGTACCTCTGCCCGCCTGCGTGCCTGCTGCTTACTTACCCTTGCTGTCGCCTGGGCGAGTGCGAGTGGAAAATTTTATGTTTGCATAAGAAATTGGATTTTTGCATTAGTTATGGAAATGAGAAAACTTCAACTTGATTTGTTTTTCACTGGCTGCTTTTGCCTTGCTTGCTTGCTTGTTGGTTAGGTTTGGTTTGGTTTTGGGCCTGGTCAGAAGTGGCAGCACGCTCAGCGCACCAAATGCTCTAACTCGCTCCGTATATATCTCTCTCCCTCTCTCTTTCTCTTACTCTCTCCCTCTCTCACTCTCTCTCCCTCTCTCTTTTTCTCTCTCTTACTCTTTCTTTTTCCCTCTCTTTGTAGCTCTCTCTTTCTTTTTCTCTCTCTCTCCGTCTCCATGTCTTGCAGTAAATGATTTTGGAATAGTCAGTGCTAGTTCTTTTATATTACCGGCTTTTTCGGTTTGCATTGGTTTTTTTTCCCTCTTTTCCCACTGTTGTGGTTTGGCCATGGATCTATGGCTTTTTGGTGATGTTCCTTCGTTTTGGCCCTATGTCTGTATCTGTGTCTGTGCCCGTGTCTGTGCCTAATGCTTATTAGATTTGGCTCATGAATCAAGCCAGTTGCGAAACTGTCTGTAAAACCTGACCCAGGCAGAACTATCCCCCTTCTACCTGCGACCACACCCCTCCCATATCTGACCCCAACTGCTGCTACTCCTGGCTATTAGCTGCTCTCTTGTCCAAAAATATACTATCTGGATCTTGAATGCTACCACTTTCTAGTTGTTCGTTGGAAGCAAAGGAAAATGGAAGCAAAGGAAGCATATGGCAACTGAGCTCCCATAGAGGAAGGTAGTCATTTTTTTCAGGCTTTTACCATTACCATCCTTACTACCTCTACCACCCTTACCCTCCTCCTATGCACAATTGCATCCTATCAGCGCTGGCATATTGCGCAATATGCCAAACAAGTTGCGATATATATCGGCAGAGACCAATAATACGAGCACCAAACAAACACAAACAATCGAACAAGGAAATATAATATTTTACTCACATACGAAGAAATGTATAATATATATGTATGTATACATATGTATATGTATATATAAAATGTACACGCTTATGGTTGAGCAGCAGCATAAGTAAAACCTTCATGCAATAAAACGTGGGCGTTTCCAGTATTTCCTTTTTTTGTTGGCTTTTTTGGGGTTGTGGCAAGTAGCGTATAAAACATCCAAGTAACAGTAGAAGTGGCATGACCATTGAAACGACTGCTCGATTGTAGGGGTTGTGGCGGAGGGGCAAGTGAAAGGGGGGGGCGGTATGTTGCCTAGCACGTTGCAGACGATTGACGCTTCTGGCTGCAGCAATTGACCGATTATAACGCCAACGCCATTGCCAACGCCAACATTAACACCAACACGAACAACATAACCAACACCAACAACATCTACGCCAACAACATCTACACCAACACCAACGCCAACACCAACGCCAACAGCTAGAGCTATAACAATAAGAATGAATTGTGTAAGGGATGCTGTAATGTGCTCGACGACCAGCATATCCTATAAAATTTAATGTTGCTTTTAACGTCAATAACAATTTATTGTAGATATGTTTTCTTCAAAGAAATGTAAATTGATCCTGTTTAAAAATATCTGCATTAGAGCATTTAATATTTTTTATAATAGGTTTTTTATATTTTCAAATAGATCTAAATTGATCTTCTTTTCATGATTAATACATAAATTAAGTTCAAATGCGTTCGTATTAGAAACTACATAAATATGTTTTGTATATGTTTTTTTTATAATAGTTTCGTAAATTTTCAAATCTAAATTGATCAACTTTTAAAGGTTAAAACGTAAATTGATCATGTTTTATTAGAGAAATTTTTTTTTTTTATAATAGATTTTTAGATTTTAAAAAAAGATCTAAATAGATCCACTTTTAATGGTTTCCCATGTTAAAATTTCGTCTATAAAATATCATAAATTACAGTTGATGCTGCTGTAGCTGTGGCACATTTACCAACACTGGCAGCAGTTTGGCCCAGCTACACTCTATGCTCTATAACGTCTTTTTGGCAGCTCCAGCTTCGTCTCGCTACAGTTTTAATATTGGCAACTTTTTTAATTATTTGCTTGAAACGTTGCTCGATTTGTTCAGAGTTGTTGGCTGTTGATTTGTAGTCGATGCTGCTGCTGTTGTTGGTGTTGTTGGTGTTGTTGCTGCTGCTGTTGGATGGGGTAGAAACTATGGCGGCAATATGTGCCAACGGTTGAATAATCTGTCAATAAGCTTTTGTCATCGCTTGGCTACGAATTGAAGTCGAAATTTTTTATATATTTTTTTTTTCGAAGGGGCACACACTAGCAGGACTGCTGCTGCTGTTGCTGCTGCTTCTTCTGCTCCTGCTGCTGCTGCCTCTGCTGCTGCAAACAAACATTTTCCTATTGAATGCCAGAGGGCGTGGGCAAAGGGATTGTGGGGGCGTTCATATATTGCGTCTTGGGCGCGGTTTCTTTTCCAAAAGTGAGAGAGCCAAGGGCTAACAAACAGAAGAACAAAAAAAAAAAGAAAGCCATAGCACAAGAACTGAGCAATTGGTTATAGGAGCAGGAGAAGAAAAGTTTTTAATAAAGGTCGATAGCTGCATGTCAATTGGAATGTTGGCTTTGCTTTTGGCACAACTTTTTCGGGCTCGTCACGTCACGTTACGTCAAGAGTCACGATTAGCTTGCCAATAGTGTAGAACCTAACTATTCTATTCTATTTCGCTATTGTGATCTTTCTCACTCTCTCTTTCTCTCCATCTCCATCTCCTCTCTCTCCCTCTTGTTGCTTTTGCTAGCTGTCTAGCTGCATCCGCATCCGGTCTTCAAAGTGGGACGTACTTGACTCAGATGTTACTTTGTCTTCCGTTTTATCACTTATTACTTCCTTTTGGCGACACTTTCTATGTCTTGGAACACGAAGCTGTAGAACCATGGCAGCATTAGCTTAATTTCTGTCACCTTTTGCATTTTAATTCACACTTTTGCGTAGCCTTTGCTATGTAATGAGATTTTTGGCCACAGCGAATGAGAAATGCAATTTAGACGTCAAATTTATATTCCCCTTCTCGTTTTCCAAATTTTTTTTGTTTCTCGTTTTTTTTTTTTTGTTTTTGGTTTTTGCATGGCATACTCGCTGGCTATTAGCATTTATATGGGCAACTTTTCATTCATCTAATTGCTGTTTGAGGCTGCCAAAATAAATCTTAGCCGTCGACTAAAACTACTCAAAAAGTTACCCTGCCCTGGCCAATTTCAAGTTGGTTGCCTCCACCCCCACACAGCTCTGGAGCCACTGGGGACAACAGCTGCACAGTGTGGGAATCTGCTAACAGAAGCTGCTTGCCAAAGCGATAAAATATACATAAATAACCTTTATTACACATGCTGCCGTTCAAGTGCTCGAACTTTTTCAAGTCCACTTTGCACACTTGTTTTGGAGTAGTTTGTTCTGCTCTGCTCTGCTCTGCTCTGCTCAGTTCGGTTCTGTTCTGTTCGGTTCTTTCTGTTCTGTTCTGTTCTGTTCTGTTCGTTTAGCGTTTTTCGGCGTGCTTTGTTCGTTGTTTGTTATGCGCTGCTGTAAGCTAGAGTTAGCCAAGTCAGGTGCCATCAAGCCACCAAGGCATCTAGCGCCCACAACCCGCCACAAAATGGCACAAAATCCCAATGTGTCATATGGAACATGGGTCCACACAGAATGGTACATACAATTGAAAGTTCAAAAAGAGCTCGTTCTATTATCGAGGGAATTGTTGTGTGTTTAACTTTCGAAAAACGATCCGCCAAGCAAATGTATGGGACAGTCTAAAAACATAGACAGTAGAAAATCATAGTATTAGTAGATTAGAACGGCTATAATATTGAAAGCTTTACTAATACTGCAAAAAGAATAATAATTTAAATATATTCACATTGATTGTTTGTATTAATTCCTGGATTCAAAGCTTTGTCGTGCCCACAAAAGTAGGCAACAATATTGGATTTAACAGTATAATCATACACATAGAACAGTTTAACAGTGTTCTGTTAATGTGAATTCTGTTAATGACATCTACTTTAGATAAAGTGTTAAGAAATATGAAGAATGGACTATCTGATACGTGGGAAAATTAAATGTACGGGTTAACGAAAAGTCGAATATGCTATCAATTCGTGGATCAATTCTGCTCAGAATCTTTGTGTAAAGTTTATGTATACAATTGATGTTATTTGTCCGTAATACTGCTCTGCTCCAATCGTAATCTAACATGAGTGATTTTTAAGAATCTTATAAACATTTATACAATATGTCTATATGTATGTACTTATATAAAACGCATAGCTCCTCTGCGCTCTTTTTCAAAATTTTCATTCAAATTGAAAATTTGTACATGTTATATGTTAAAGAAACTTTCATACACTAAATCTTTTTCGATTTATTTGTAAATCATACATGTAATATAATTATTTGGCGATTTAACTTAATGTAAATGAATGTGTCTATTTTTAGAAAATATTTAAGGTTTCGCTTAGTTTTTCTTTACCATATTGCATGAAATGCAGCAAATATTAGTTAATTAAACCATACAAATCCTAATGTGACCTAATTGGATTCAGCTGCTGTCAGCTGACAGATATTCCAGGCAACAGCAGTCCATTCAGCTATCACTTTGTCGTTCATACCATGCACACACCCATTCATTCATTTAGCTATTCGTTCGTCTGTCTGTCCGTTCGTCCGTCCGTCCATTCACTTGGTCGCTCGGTTGGTCGGCTTTGTGTGCTGCGACTGGCGATTTTGGTTTTTGCAGGCGCTTAGATATGACCCTTTTGATATGTATGTGTGTGGGCGTATATCAGCAGCTTGTTGCTTGCAAGGACATCACTACTGCTCCTGCTCCTGCTCCTGCTCCTGCTTATGCTGCTTGGTCGAACTAACTAACGCCTTGACGCTTAACATCTTCGCATGGCCAATGCCTTTGCCATTGCCGGGTTTCCTTTTCGCCGCGCTTCCTAATCCTACAAGCAACAATAAGCCTTGGTAATTATCTGCAAAGTGACCATTAGGCGATTAGTTGACGCTGGCTGGCTAGCTCGCTCCTGCTCCTCCCTCTTTTCTCTTTCCACTTTCCACTTTCCTCATCCTAGCTTTCTCTTTTCATACAATGTTTCTTTATCTTCCTTTCATTTACTTCTAGTCGTCTATTGGTCTAATGTGAACATTTGTGCGTCTATTTACGTAGTACGACTAAGTTCTAGTAAAAAAAAAATATCATTTAACATATGAACCACTAAGACTATTTTTAAAAAAATTCCTTATGAATGGATTTGATTGGCTTTTTGCTAATTAATGAATATTTAAGCGATAGCACTGCATTTACTATTTAATTAGTACTTGCTTCTGCTGGCAATTTGATCTAAAGATAAATCGATTTTAAAGCAATTAATATGTGTCACAAAGTGAACAAATTAACTGCTTCGATTAAGTTTAAACACTTCTTTGTGTATCAGTTGCAGGTTTTGGATTACAATTTGGATAAACAATCAAATGCATACATACTTATGCTATACAATACTAATTTTAAATATTTAAAATAATAATAATAATATTAATTATAATAATAATTTTAAATGTAAATTAATGCTAGAGACTATCTTAAAAATTGTTTAATTCTGAAATATGAATACTTGTTTCTTATGTTTTATTTTATATTCTCTCTGACTTTTTTAATTTCTCTTGTTCCGTCTCTCTATTCAATATCTTTATCTAATCTAATTTTGGCCACTTTTCACTTTGTGCACCAACTTAAAATGTAGCACGCTCATTTTTCATTCCATCTGCTACTTAGCAAAACTTTAGCACGTCCTCTCCAGCGCATGGCATCGCATCGCATTTCATTGTCTCATTCTCATTCTCATTCTCATTTTTATGCTCATCTAATTTGCATAGTTTCCATTCTGTCGTACTACGGGGTTTTTATGCTGTTTTTTTTTTCTGTGACCAGCACAAAATATATAGATGATGATATTCCACTCTGAGGCGATAGGTTCCCGTAAGGCAACGACATGGTTTATGAACTGTTGCATACATTTGCCTGTGCGCTAACAAGCTGACTTAGTATGTGATAATTTTGCTGGTCAATAATGCGACTGGTGTATGCACGGAACAGTGAAACAGTGCGACAAAAAAGAACTATAGGATAATTTTCAGGGATTGCAGTTGTCTCAAAGTATTCAATAGGGTCGTCTGGGTCGACTGGGTCGACAGGTTGCCCCTGGAATGTCTGCAGTTCCCTTGTTCTGCTGCTCTGACTGACATCAAAGTCTAAGCACACGCGGCGCATTGAAAATTATTTACGATAACGATCGCATAATCATAATAATAATCACATTATAATAATTCTTAGCTTTATGGCCTCCAATGGCAAACCCTGGCCATGCCCTCTGGCCCCTTTTCCATGGCTATGCGGTTACTGGTAACTGGTAAATGGTAACTCCGGCCTGCGGTCTTCTGAGGACGTGTAATAGTTGCTAATAAAATGCAATGCCCATCTGCCTCCATGGTATACACTTCCTTCCTCTATTTTCCTCTCTCCCCCTCTCTATCACCCTCTCTCCCCCTCTCCTTTTCTCTCTGTGGTTTGGTTATAAATATTGCGCAACGCATAGCAAAAAAATACAACACTTAAGTGTGGCATAGAGCTGGGGCATGTTGTTATTACGCTAGTGTTATGAGTGGGAGTTACCCTACTATGGCAGAGGAGAGGGACAACGAGGTAGGGAGCAAAAAATGGCAACTGCATTGATGTTATTACCTGTGCTGCCAACTATTTGCCAAAGTCAATAAACCAAAATGAAAGGCGGAAAACGGGGCGGCATGGCATGGCATGACAAGGCGAGGCGACAATATAAACTCGACCAAAAAAACGAATCGACCGCTAAGGTCTACATACTATACTATACTACTATACTATGGTATACTAAAATATATGTATTCGACATATATACATACTATATTGTACTGTACTGTATTATAGTATGCATTCATATCTATAGAGTTGGCCAATGTATCGCTGGTTATTGCTGTGCGCTGTTGCTATCATTGTAGTTGGTATATTTTATGTTATGTTTCGCTAGCAGCAAATTATTGTTATGCTTTTGGATTTTGCGCATAATTCTGCAGTTTGCGTTGTTGTTTGAGCTATTTGGAGTATGTTACTCATACGCCATGTGCGCCCCCTTCTGGCATGCAAATTTTGTATGCACTTTTTAAATGAGCCATGCCCACAGACACTAAAAACAAAAACAACCATCGCAATTTTCATATATATCCCTCACATCTATTCCATCATTTATGTTGTTGTTGTTCTGTTAGTGTTTGGTTTTTTGTTGTTGTATTTTTGTTTTCTCTGTTTTGTTGCCTTGTTCAGCATTTTCATTTTGTTCTTTGGCCAGGCATTTGGCATGACCAGCTAGGGGTAGCCAAGGCAAAAGCAGCTGTCGTCGTTATCGTCGTCGGTTCTGCCTTTCGAACTGAGTTAAGAGCATATGCATGCCCAAATTTAGCATATCATGGAGTAGTTTTTATACCCTAAAAATTCCTAGAATCAAAAAGACATATAATATTCAAAAATGTGTATTTGTTTGAAAGTTTCTTCGTATTTTGATATACAAATATATTATTTATTAATAAAGTTTGACATTTAAACATAGATTTATTGTTTTATTATTAATTTTTAATTAATTAAATTATATTCAATGTGTTTTTGGCAAAAAAAAATTTCTGTTTACTCATAACATTTCCACTTTCCAATGAGTGATTTGATATTAAAATTTATATAGAAATTCCATTAAATACTCTCTTTAATTGCTTGCTGCTAATTCGATTAACTAATAACTACAATCAATTCAATTTAATTTAAATTTATTGCTTTGAGTTTGGTTAGCAGGGCTGCATTGTATGCATTAAAATCTCTAGGGCATCACAATATCGGTAAGTCCTAGTTTAAATGCTTGAATTAGTAGTTTGTTTTAGTTTTTTTCTATTTAGTTTGCAAGCTGCGGTTGCCCGAACTGAAAAAAATCGACAGCAGTGAAAAAAAAAATCGAAAAAAATGGGGAAAAAGAGTAGCAAGACTTTAGCAAGTTTATTTATGCTTTGCGTGTCTGCTGTGAATTAGTGCCAAATTTGATTATCTATGGTCACACACACATAGAAACACACACTCTCTCTACCACACACACATAGAAACACACACTCTCTCTACCACACACACATACACGGAAACACAAATACACATACAGATAGAGAGAGACTAGTCACAGACAGGCCATGCAGAAACACGCCTAAAAGTAAGTCACGATGTTTACCGCCAACTGCTGACAGTTTCAGTTGCTGTTCTAGTGGGTGTTATTCGTGTTGTTGTTGTTGTTTTTGTTGTTGTTTTTGTTGTTGTTATTGCTGTTGTCACTGTCTGTGTTTTCATAACGCCCATATTAAATTGATTTCTTTAATCAATTCAAAATATTTATGGCTTTCTGTAATTTTTCATGTTAACTCCCACACAAATAAACAGCGAACATCAAACATTGAAAATGAGAAAGAGAGAAAGTTCTCTAGGTTTTTTTTTTTGCTTAAACGATTCAAACATTTGATTTTAAAATTGCAGCCTATAACATTGTGTGTGTGTGTGTGTGTGTGGGAGGGAGCTTAGCCGCGCCCACATTTGTGTTTATGTGTGAGGATCATCATCAGCAGCAGATTTTAATGTCATAAGTCACATGCCAAGCGGCAATTAGAACGAATACTCTCTCTTTTTCAATGACCTTTAAGGCGCAGTTTTCGCTGAATATAAAATAGTTCAAGGATTCCAGAAAAGACTGAAAATCGCTTATTAAAGATATCATAAAATATGCTGCTTTCATCGAATTTTATGAAACATAATACATATATTATTATAGATTTATTTAAGCGTCTGGCACTAAACAGATAAGATTAAGTTTGTTATGGCTGGGAGTATACATATATACCATATACAATTATAGTATAATCATTTTATCAATTGCCTACCTTTTTTCAAAGACTATTTTCTATTATACGTATGGGGAGACATACTTTTGATTAGAATGAAAGCCGGAATTAAGTAATTATTTGCGATTTTGCGATTTACTATTGATGAAATTGAACTACATCGCGTCAACTTATCGATTAGTGGTATTTCAATGCATTGCATTGTATGTACATATATAAGGACTCTTTGCGACTCCCTCAATGAGAATCTGTCTGCCATGTCTCTTTTGTGGCCTTCACTTCAATGGCTTGGCAAGGAAGCGCATTATGGCTTCCCGGCGGAGCCTGCCTAGAGTCGGAGGAGGCGCATACAACAATGAATGGCGCGAACAATGTCTAAATCTTTATTAATTCGACTATTTTGTATAGTCGTAGAGAGTGAGCGAGAGAGAGAGAGAAAGAGGGTGAGTAAGAGGGTATATACTGGCTTCAGTATATCTATAAGGGCTGCGTTTCGGTTTGGTTTGACTTGGTCTGCTGGAGCACTCAACAAATAAATTAATAGCCATCAATCAGTAAATCCAGCAAAAGAACCTTTTGCTTTGAATGCAAAGGTTCTTTCACAATGTTCGAGTGTGTGAGTGTATGAGTGTATGTGTGTGTGAGTGAGTGAGTGTATATATATTTGTTTGCCAGCTTGTGTGTGAGTGTGTTTGAGTGTGCCACCACTCACAAAAGCGCGCTATAAACGCGCTCAATGAATGGCTAATATGCCGACTGCACGCGTTTTACTACTCATGTGTGCGTTTGTTGGGAAGGTTGTTGAGAGAAGGGAGGTGAAGAGGGGGACACACTGGGTTATCTCACTGTGATGATTCGCTGTGCGTTTCTCTGGGGTCAACATAAAGGTCTGTACGTGGCAGCAATTACATTGAAGCATTGAGCCTATGGCTCAGAATGTGGGAATAAATCTGATTAAGTGAGCCCCAAAAAGGAGCACACAACAAACTCATGTAACATTTCAAAATATATACATACATGTAGATATATACACACATAACTGGCATAAATATGAAACTAATTTAGATCTATTACGGTGTTTATACCACGTGCTCATTTACCAAAGATCTTTTCATTAAATGCCAGCATGGTGTGTGGCCACATTATGAATTTCTCTCGAAATGCTGCGATTTATTATTTCTAAAAGCAACAGCAACAATATGAATCAAATAATATATAATAATTGTAGATAGTTCTTGGAAATCTTTATTAATTCAGCTAACTAACCTGGTGAGACTGGGAAAAACTAAAGCTATATGTAGAACTTTTAAACAAATAATAATCGTAAGGAGAATTTAATGAAATTAAGTCTTAAGACTTGGTCAACTGAAATCATTACCATGATGTCATTAACCTCATCTATAATTCTGTCGAAGTTTTAATATAAGTATTTGTATTTCTATAAGGAATTTCTATTCCTATTTTCTATATCTATAAATATTTTTAGACCATTAATTTGTCATACCCTTATCTATAATTCTGTTAAAGTTTTTATCTATTTATAAGTATTTTTCATCTATATACATGGTATTTCTATTTCTATTTTCTATATTTATAAATATTTTTGACCCATATAATTGTTATTAACCTTATCTATAATTTTGCTAAAGTTATTATCTATTTAAAGGTATTTCTTCAACAACGTACACAGTATTTCTATTTCTATTTGCTATCTATAAATATTTTTGTTCCTAGATCTATTTCTAGCTCTGTCGCTAACTCTTCCAATGTTTCCATCCACGTAAATTTCTATTTCTATTTCTGTTTCCATTTATTCTCTATTTTCATTTCTATTTCTATTTCATTCATTATATTCATTACTATTTTTATTCCTATTACTATTTCTGTATGCTATGCCATTTCTGCAAATTCACTTTCATTTCCTATAGCATATGGCGTACATAATTTATCAATGTGGAAAAAATCGTGTCAAAAATATTATAGAAGGAATAGAACTGGATCATTTAATTTTTGTAACTTGACAGTTCAAGGAATTAGCCGATTATACGCCAAGGGGTTATATGACAGTTCAATTTCTTGAAGTGACACGAAAAATACAACAACAAAAAAATAGGGGCAAAACAGAAAATACAATAAACACATGACAATAAGGACAGATGAATAACAGAAGAACAGCAAAACAACAACAACAACACAGAGAAATAAAAGAAAAAGCAGAAGGAACAACTCATAAATCATTTCGCGACGTCGATGTCGAGTATGATGATGACGACTGGCAATCGCAGGATCTGATTGACTACTGTCAGACAGACGGACAGAGGGACAGAAAGTGAGATAGACAGAGAGACATATAGAGGGACAGACAGAGGGACGTACAGAGAGACAAACCTATGAACCTATAAACATACAGACATACAAACGTACGAAAGAACATGCTGTGAGAACGTTATGTGGATTCAGAGTGTGAGTGTATATGAGTGTGAGTGTGTATGAGTGTGACTGTGTATGAGTCTGTGTGTGTGTCTCTATAGAATGTATGCTTCTAGTACCACGTTCATTTATTGTAATCGAATGAGACGTACATTGATAGAAAGAGACAGCTGGATGCGCGATGCTCCATAGCGGAACTGAGGCATTCATATGCACAGTTCTCCCTCTCTCTCTCCCTCTCCCTCTTCCTCACTAGCAGTTGGCAGCTGGCGTTGACGTTGACGTCGATGTCGACGTCGACGTCGCAGTTAGCAGAGCGTAACAAATGAAATGTGACACATTATGCGACGAGGCGGATAACTGTCGCACTGTATCTGTATGTGTATATCTCGCTTTCTCCCTCTCTCTATGTGCGACTGCAGCTCTATATATCACACTGTTTGTATATAGGTGTCTCTTTCTTTCTCTCTCTCTCTCTGTCTCACTCTCTGTGTATGTGTGTGTCTGTGTGTGTGTGTGTATTAAATCAAATCGAAATGACTTTCGTACTCTATCAATGTCGAAATTATGCAATAACTTCAATTGATTACAAGTGCGTGAGTTATTTAATGCCATGTGATGTGCCCAAGTTTCCCTCTGACTATATACTCATACCGATATAAAGGCAATCAGTGTGGCAACAACAACAACAACAACAAGAGCAACAACAGCAGCAGCAACAACAACAACAACAATAATAATAGCAACAGAAGTAACAGCAGCGGCAGTAAAAGCAGCAGCAACAGCAACACCTAGACTGCTGAAGAACTGGAGCTGGAGCTGGATCAGGAGCTGTAGCTGGAACTGGAGCTTGAGCTGCTCTCTCCATTTGAGGACAGTAAAACGTTTAAAGTGTCATGTTGCGGCCTGTCTTGCTTTTTGCTGCCTCGTTACGCGGCACTTGCCTGCCTTTTTTACTTTATTATTATTTGCTGCTACTGCTCCAGCTACTGCTTTTGCTGTTGTTGTTTATTGTAGCTGTTGTTGTTGTTGTTGTTATTGTTGCTGTTTGCTTTGACAACCCACTTACTTAGATAGACGGGCACCTGTCTTGTGTTGCTGTTGCTGGTGCCAGTTAAGCAAATCGCACGCATCGACATGCTTGAGCTAAAAACCCCTTCAAGTTTGTCCTGCTGCTTCTGTTCCTGCTCCTGCTTCTGCCCCAAAACCATTCTAGCCCTTTCGCAGCACATCTGTGGTTGTTGCTACTGCTGTTGCTGCGGTTGTTGTTGCTGTTGCTGATGTTGTTGCTGTTGTTGTTGCTGTTGCTGATGTTGTAGCTGTTGTTGATGTTGTTGTTGTTGTTGCTGTTGTTGTTGCTCTTGCTGTTATCTGCCTGCTTAGCTGTTTGGCTCCTGGTATTTGCCTTGGCTCAGGTCCCGCATGTGCGCTCTCGCCATATCCAGTTAAAAGGATAATGGAGCACAACAATTTTTACACGCATATATTTTACAAATATTTGCATTTTTCCCTGGCTGCCTGACAAGTGAGCCCAAAGCGGAGCAGAAGAGCAGCCGAGCAGCAGGCACAAGGCAGCAGGCAACAGGACATAAGGGAAAGCAGTTTGAGTTTGATGCGAGTGTCATGCATACACACACTCACACTCACACATAACTTTGTTGAACCTTTTGCATTGCTTCTTTTTAAGACACATTTGCGTCGTACTTGTGCTCAGGTTGTTGCTTGTGGTTCTTGTTGTTGTTGTTGTTGCGGTTGTTGTTCCTGTTGTTGTTGTGTTAGGGGTTAGGCCTGAAAAGCCTCAACTGCACATAAAGGGATTGAGGTGCGTATATGAGTGATTCTATCCCTTTCGTTCGCCTCTTTGTTGCTCTTTCTCTGTGTGTAAGCAACGGATTTGCTGTGTCGCATTTTGTTGTTATAAAATGAAACCCCACTAACCATACACATTCTTACAAACCATATACACATACACACAGAGACACACATACATATGTACATATATGTATATATTCGTATGTAATACGATCGAATTACGTGCTTTTTACACGCTTTTCAATGTGATCGGAAACAGTAGATATTTTGCATAAGTGCAAATAACATTTACATCTAAATGCCCCCCTGTGAGTGTTTGTGTATGTGTGTGCGTGTGTGTGTTGGTTTGAGTGTGTGTGAGTGTGGGTATGCATTCAGCACAGTTTATGGTCAATTTGTGCGAAACCCTTAATCAAGATCTTGCTAAAATGTCACTCCTTTGCTAATGTATACACTTATCTTCGACATTTAAGGCATATTCTCATTGTATGTTAGTTGAATATCGTATTTTCTTTATTATTATGGCTTCTGATTTATATTCATTCATAATTCTAGACATTTCAGTTATAAACTGTATGTCAGCTATAGATTTGCTTATCTTTAAATAATCACAAGAAAACAAATGAAATTGAAAAATAAATTATAAAAAAATTTATTATTAAAAATTAGTAGTAATAATAATTATGCTTATAGAATAATAATAAAATAAAAGTTATAATTATATTATAAAAATAATAATAATAAAATAATTTTTATTAGCAAATACAATTCTCCTTTAAACAATTATTTTTTCTGCTGTGCCTTCACAAATGTCTTAATTTTAAATTTGTGAAATTAAAAATCCATTATGTATTATATTATAAAAATTAATAATAATACCATTTATAATAATAAAATAATAATACTGTTTATAATAATATAATAATAATACTATTTATAATAATATAATAATATTAAAAATGATAATAAAAACCATTTTCATTATATGATATTTTATGTAACAATATTTTTCCATTTTCTGCTGTCCGTTCATAAAAAAACTTTGAACTTCAAACAAATAAAATTAAGAAATAGGTTGTATATTATGTAATAAAGAAAACCATTTTCATTAACAAATACATTATTATACAAGTTATACAATTATACAAGTATTATTTAACAAATATTTTTTATATTTTCTGCATCATAAATTCATAAATAATTTATTAAAATAAAGTTAAGAAATCTCCATTTGTTTTCTTTTATTGCAATATAATTGGAAAAATTTGTTCAACATGTCAGCTGTAAATTGTTATTTATGTGTTTGCATATAAAATAAAAAAATACACAGTATTTATTGATTATAATCTGAAATTATGAAATCGATGAATTTTGTTTTTGCTATTTGGGTTTGGGTGTGTGTTAATATGCAAATTCTATTGAATATTTATAGACTTTGCCATGTGACTAAAGTGCTAATATTTATTAATAACATTTTCAACTGATGTAAGGTTGAATTGTTAGAAAAAGATATATAAATAGAATCAATAGAGGGACATATTATAGTGAAAATATGTAACATGAAATATGCAAATATGACATTCAATTTAAAGAGGTCACTCTAGACTAATTAGCATTTTATTGATATTAAAAATGTGCAGTACTACAACATATGCAGTCAGTTTATTTGATAGTGCATACACATATTGCGCATACGCTATGTACGCCTGTGTATGTATATGTGTGTGTGAGTTTGTGTTTGTGTGTGTGTTGACTTTAATTAGCTTTTGCACGCTTTCACACCGTTCATGTTTTTGTAGCTAAGGTCAATGTGCATGCTTATTAGGTGTGCATAGCGTGGATATGGGTCAAGCAGCGTTTGCTTTGGGCTTTGGGCTTTGAGCAGTTAGGGTTTTACGTACTGGCACTCATACACACACGTACTCTCTCACACTCACTCACTCACTCACTCATTCATTCACATACACACACACTCATATTCACATACACACGCATCCACTCGCACACAGACTCACATACACTCTCATTCACATAGTCATGCTGGTGCTAGTTCTGGGCTAAAAAAAAATAATGTGTGCGTGCCATGCAGCAGCAGTAGCAGTAGCAGTAGCAGTAGCAGTAGCAGTAGCAGATGTAGCAGCATGTATATGTGGCATTGATGGCAGCAGCAGGTCAGGCTTTAAAGCTTACTTTAGTCATTGTTGGAAGGTATTTGCTTTGTTGCTGCTACTATCTATTCTGACATGGCAGGCGGCATACTGTCGACGTCGACGTTGACGTCGAGCCCTACTCATTCTCGAAGCACAGAAAGAGATAGGGAGATAGATAGATGGAGAGAGAGGGAGCCAGTATAAATGAAAAGAAAAACAGAGAAAATACAGTAAGCGTAGAAACGTTGGCCTAGCTACTGCGTGCAAGGCAAGTGGCGCCAGTTTGTATTGTCATCCTTTTTGCCGTTGCTTTTTGTCTACGGTCTACAGTTTTGCTTTGCCATTTTTTTCCCCATCTTTGCTCGTTATGCTCGTTTTTGCTCGAGCTGAGCCTCAGTCTATAGTCTATATGGCTGTATCTCTATCTCTGTCGTTGTCTGTCTGTTTGTGTGCGACGGAGCGCTTTTTCTTTTCTATTATTGTCTCACTTACAAGTGTACCCGATGTATTATGCATATCCTGTAACACTCCACTTTTGTTGTGCATTAGTCAAATGTGCGACAGTTGGAAAACGGAGACGCCAACAGCAGCAACAGCAACAACAGTAGCAGGAGCTGTGGCAGGAGCAGTGACTCTGGCAATGGTAGCAGAAACTAAAGCGGCCAGAGACAAAGCTGGGAGCTTCAACTCAAAATGGGGGAAATGGGCATGGAAATGGAGCACATTTAGTCACACAATTGGCTTTGCATGGCCAATGGAGGTAGCACCAGAAGCACCAGCTAAATATGTTGTCAGCCTTTCGTTTTTCTCTTGCTTTTTTATTTAGTTTTTTCTTTCCAACAGGTAAGCAAATGAAGAAATTAAAGCGCCGAATTAATAAGCAGTTTATTTGCTTCACTCTAAGGCCATTTAATTGGCTATGCAAAGGAATAGAAAGGCCCCCTTAAGAGCTTTGCTTATATTAATATGCTGCCTGCCATAAGCCATTGCAAATGTCTTCGGCCTTTGTTCTGGACGGCTTAGCATTGAGGCAATTATCATAGCTAAATGTGAGTCCATGTCGATGTCGACGTTGAAGTCGGCTTTCCCTAGTCGAATGCCATAAAAGTGCCACTTAAACTGTTTTAGTTTTTTTTTTTTTTTGTGTGTGGGACTCACTTTGAAGTTGACTAACTAAAGGAATCTACAACAAGTTTGATATACCCTAAAGAAAAAAATTTGTAAAAGAAAAACATAAGGAGACTTTTTGTTTAAATTGCATAGAAATATCCTTGATTTTGAAATATGTATAATTTTTACTCATTTTATTTGAGGTATTATGACTAAATATTAACTTAGGCCAATTTAATCAAAATTTAAATTGATTAAAAAAAAATTACATTTAAATTAAATTAAAGTGCGCTAGTTTAAATAGGTTGCCATCTTTAAATATATACTTATATATCTTTTAAAATAAAATCTTTATAAAAATCTTTATAAATATATTTGTCATGTTAAGTCAGTGTCTATCAAATCCATGCAATTAATTCTATAAATATTTTAGATTGGTAAAAGGTATTTCGCTTTTAAACTGTAGAGACAGATCAATTAGTCTACTGTTGAACGTATTTTAGATTTTTCTAATTATTTATTTACCTAAATCAGTTGTATTTACATAGATTTCAATTAGTTCCGAGCTGTCAACGTTGTCTAAATTATTGAAGAGGCAGGACTCAATATTGGACACAGTGCAGATGAGTGTGGCTAGAATAACATACAAATGTGGATTGTTTGACCTTGCTATATGAGTGTGTATATGTGTGTGAGTGTGTGTGGCTGGATAAGTTGGTTTCCATTTACCAGTTGCTTGGTTTGACTTGACTTGGTTTGGTTTGGTTTGCTTTGCTTTGGTTTTGTATGGTATGATATGGTTCGGTTCAGTTCTCTCCCTCTCTCTCTGTGTGTGTGTTCATTCAGTCCAAGTGCGAGACGTGTTTAATTGCTCGATTAGCGCACAGTTTGTTGGTTTGACTGTCACACGCCTTTGGGCAGACCCCAGCTGTTGCTCCCTTCTTCCCATGCCACGCTACATACCGCATTCTCTCAAAGCTCTCCCACGTCTGTATGAACGTGAACGAGGCCTCCCCTAGAGGCGTTTAGCCTGTCCCCATTCGCCCATTCGACCATCACCCATCAACCATTACCCATTGCCCGTTGGCGCTTTGTTGCACAAATAAAAAGTGGCACGTCGACGGCGCCAATGAAATTCCCAAAAGCCAAAGCCAAAGTCATAATCTTGAATTTTCAGTTAGAATGAGAAAGACATAGAGAGAGATAGAAAGAGGGAGAGCACGCGGGAAAGCGAAAGATACGAGGTCAAATCTGTTTTTCAATTTCATTTTCACTCGAGCAACACTTAAAAACAGTCGCTGAATTAAATTATTCAAAATGTCAAACAATTATTCAAACGCCGACGGAACTGTAACTTTAGACCCTATGCAAAGGGGGCTGTAGATGGTAGGTGGAAGGCGGTTGACGGAGGGGAGGAAGTGGTGTGTGTATTAGACAGCGGCTGAGGCTGTATGATTCTCTTGCCTCAGGGGGTACCTGTTTTGCTGTTGCTGTTGTTGCTGCTGCTGGTGTTGTTGTTGTTGCTGTTGCTGTTGCTGTTGCCGTTGCGCATAAGGCAAGTTATGATTTAAAAAGATATTAGCCTTGTTCACAGTTGCTGCTGCCGTTCATTGCCTTTGCCTTTGTACTTTATGCAAAGCAGCAGCAGCAGCAAAAAAAAAGAAACCAAATGAAAGAAATATGTAGCGTCAAGCTTTGCTAAATTATATCTGCAATGGAATATAAAGTATACTAAAGTAGATATATATACATACTATTTATGCATATACATACTACATATGTATATACATACTATTCATATATATATATACAAAGCAGTACATTGTGCGGGAAATTTAATTATATCTAAAGTTGAGAGGGCAGCTTTATTGCTGATTCTATGCATAAAGTTTTATTAACTCTGAATGCGTATAAATATATATTTTTGTTTATGTACATACGGTTGTATGTGTGTGTGCGTAGCTTTCTTTTTTTGTTTTTTTTTTTTTTAAATTTAACTTTTGCCTTGTTTTTTATATACATTTAATTTTTTTTTTTATATATAAAATTTTTGTTTTGTTTTGCCTTTTGAGTTTCAGCCATGAATAGGCAACGTTGATGGATTTTTAAAGTTCAATGCATGCATTGAACCTTGAACCGATGCTATTTTTAAAAAAATGAAAGGTACTCTCTCACACCATTATAATGCCTGCAAAAGAATGCTGTAAATATTGAATGTAGCGCGAGAGAGTAACGCAATTTGTGCAACTTGTTTCTATCAATCAAAGGCTCAGGCCACAAAAGCCACATTAAACCCCACACCTGCCTGCCACGCCCACATTTTCTATTGGAGGAAAAACCCGCACAAAGAGCACCACGCTGTGCGTATATGTGTGTGTGTGTGTATGAGCGTGTGAGTGTGCGAGTATGTGAGTGTTTGAGTATGTGAGTATACGCGATTTGTGCAAGTAAAATGTGAAATGGAAATGCGGTTTTTATTTTAATTTGCACCATGAGGTGATCAAAGCTAAAGCCTAAAAACCAAAACTAATACATACATATATACATATGTGTATGCATATATACATATATATATATATATATTTGTATGTATGTATGAATATATATATGCAAATGCATGTCTCTATAGCCACATTCTACTGCTACCAATGTGGTTTCTAGCTGTAAATAAGCCTAAACACACTGTTTGCGAGAGTGAGTGTTAGTTATATGTTGTGAGTGTGAGTGTGAGTATGAGTGTTAGTGTGAGTGTTTGCGCATGTATGTCAAGTTGACACAGCGTCAATCTTAATGAGCTAAACTCTAGATTTAATTGCCCTATATAATAAAATAAGAGCACATCAAACACACATGTGCGATATTTCATATTAGTTGAAGAGATCAAAATCACAAAGTGTTGGTCATACAGCTGGACCCCGAGGCTTACTAAGTTTTGGCAATCAATAATGCATTGAGGGAAAGCAAGAAAAATATAAAAAAAAAAAAATAAATGAAAAAATTACTTAGCACTGTTATAAATCCATAACAGAAACTCTTGGCGCCATTAAAACAAGTTTTCTAATGTCTTTCAATTACACTTGACGCTCATAAGTATGCTATGATTAATGTAGAGAAGCACATACTGCGATAGAGAGAGTGAGGAGAGAGAGAAAAAGAGAGAAAGCGATAGGAAGAAAGAAACAGAGAGAGAGTGGGAGTGTGAATGGGAGAAAAGGAAGGGAGGACTAAGCTCGCGCGCGCCCTCTCATTATCGCATGGCCAATCCCAATGTCCATTTATCATTAGCGCAATAACAGAGCAGCTTGAAGCTGCAAGGGCAGGAGGAGGAGCAGGAGGCAGTGGGTGTGCCTTGGTAGGGGTAGATCGGCAGCTCTCAACTCTTGGCTCTCTGGCAAACTATGTCTTATTGAGTTCCAGGCATAACATGCTCCTGCTACTGCTCCTGCTCCTGCTTCAGCTGCTACTGCTGCTGCCGGTCCTGCTGCTGCATTGTGACACGCGCCATAATTACTACAACCAGCTGGAAAAACTAATAGATGCCCCAGCAAAAATTTTCATTTGCTTTTGGCTTTTCTAGTGATGATGGTAGAGGGGCTTACAGAGACGTAGTCTGACCGGTAGCCAAAAATGGAACCAGAACCAGAGCCGGATCCATAGCCTCTTTGACCCTTAGACTGTGGGGCAAATTAAGTCGTTAGGCACTGACACACTGGATTTGTTATACTACAGCTAGTATGATTGACATAAATTTTGTATGCCAACTAATTGATGTTAATTTTCGTGCTTAGTTTGTTTAGCCAGAGCCATAGGAAGAGCCATAGCTATAGCCATAGCTGCAAAGTGCAAAACTTTGATGGATTGCCACAGCTTTGCCAACATATTATATAAATTTTTGGCAGCAGTTGATGAAGTTGATGTGGCAGTTTTACTAGATGGATTTCTCTCTCTCTCTCTCTCTCTCTCTTTCTCTCTCTCTCTCTGCGTGTGTGTGTGTCCGGAAAACATTTTCCCAGTTTGTGCCTTGTTGTGCTAAAAATAGAAATGCAAAATAAGAATCGATGGCAAAAGTTAAAGCGATTGGCAAATCGAATCGCAACGAGTTGATATATAAATTGAACGCCATCTTAAAGCGCACGTATTGACAGCTCAAGATGCGAGCTAAAAAGAGCATAGAAAGTGTGGAAAAATATAAAATGGGAAAGAAAACAGGAAGAAGAGCAACAGCAACAGCAAAACATCATTGACGACACTTGAGCTAAAGTTGCCAGTTGCCAGTTGCCAGTTGGCAGTTGGCAGTTGCCAATTGCTGCTGCTCCTGGTTGGGTGTTGGATGTTGGGTGTTGCTATTGGCATGAGAGTCGAGGCAGAAACGGTAGCAATTTCTGAATTTATTTTTATCCGTTCGGATGCCGCGGAAATCCTGTCACTGCTGCTGCTTCTGCTTCTGCTTTTGCTTCTGCTTCTGCTTCTGCTTCTGCTTCTTCTGCTGCTTTTACTTTAGCCATGGTCATGTCTTCCCTTTGCGTCGTTGATGTTGACGCGTTTTGCGTGCTCGATTCTCCTGAAATGTACAGTGCAGCCATACTGCCTGTGGGTATAATCCACCCCATGCTGTTTGTGTCTGTGGCACTGATAACAAATGCAATGGCGTCCTAATCAGCAGCAGACGACTATGTTTGTCCGGTTTATGGTCTTTACCGCACTGCAAAACAATCCGTCAATGTTTATCTTAACTTAATCGCCGTTCGACCTCTTGGGTTAGACGGCGCTTTCACTTGGCATGACTGAAACATTGAAAATAGCTACACATGCATTCATATACATAGACATACCATTTATACATGCTATGTATGTACATTTTGAGGGTTATACTGTGAGTTTTCATTCCATTTTATTTCAATATCACTTTTGATTCGACCTAGCTGAAATTTGATATGAAATACGTACACACAGCCTCAGTAGCAGGTCTGGAAGCTTAGCTTTGGCTCAGGAGATAAGCTGTCATTATCATGGTAACTGGGAGCGCATCTTACAATATGTGTATGAGTGTGTGTCTGTTTGTGTGTGCGAATGTGTGAGTGTGTGTGTGCAGAAGACATGTGTTATTTAATAGCATAAACGAAAATTAATTGCTAAGTAGAGAATGATGCACTGAGAAATTGTTTGAGAATTTCCAAAGCTTCAAATTAACAGTTTGTACTTTGTACAGTTTGTACTGCTCTCGTTTTGCATTTAACAGTAATACATTTCTAAAACAGGTTTACTTATACATTGATCTGTAATAGTTTTTTTTGCATTACTCTTTGCGTTTATGTTCTGCTTTAACATAAGACAACATAACATAGCATAGCATATCATAGCATAGCATAGCATAGCATAACATTGCATAACATAGCATAACATAACATTCTGTTTTCGATTAGCATTTAACAGAATGCGATTTAATGGATAGTTTTATTCGCAAGTTGATCTACAGATTCACCTCGGTTGTTTTAAGATTACTAGTTTTGATATTGCAGTGCATCAATCTATGTTAATTTTATGCAACATTGCATTAGCTTTAGTCTTTTTTGATTTTTTATATTTCCTAGATTTCGTTTCTTCTAAAACATTGTGCACTCAATGTTAATGTTAATGTTATTAACATTTTTTCCGATACTCTGTTTGCGTTTTTGCTGCTCTTATCTGCGTTCACACATTTTTCCGTTAAATAATTAAATTTTATTTGCAGTGTGCATTTGAAATGATATTTGGCAATGCGATTTTGGGTTGTTGTTTCTACAATTGAAACATAATTATTTCATAAACGAAAACAAGTGTTTGAAATTTCCTTTAACGAAATATTGTTGCAGCCTTGAGCAGCATATTTGTTTACAACACACATATACACACACACACTCACGCTCACACACACAGAATTACACACATGCGTGTGTGTTTGGCCTTAACTTGCAATTTAGTCTTTGCTCCGTGAAGCATATCCCAGTGCAATTCTGTCATTTGTTGGTGTTTGTGATGTTGTTGTTGTTGTTGTTGTTGTTGGTGCTGCATTCGACCTGGCTCTGCAACTGCTGCAACTTATGCGTGACTCGAGTGCATGCTCAAGAGCTTGAGTCGGGTCGAAAAGTGTACGCAGCTAAAACTTTTGCCACTTGAAATAGTTTATATTTGCTACTACTACTGCTACTACTCACACAGCATCTAGCTTCCATAACAAATGCAACTAAATATATATATATATATGTATATATGTCTATATGTCTATATGTCTATGCCGACAAAATGCTGTCCCATTTACTCATGGTCGTCTGTATGCAAATAAATGTTTTTTATTCATTTTAATACACATTTTTATGGCACTTTTGATGGTAATGCTGCGGCTCTCATCGCTTTGCTTCTGCTGCAGCTATATATATATGTAGGATATCTATAAGGACTCTATGACTCAAACTCATCAGTTCAACGCTCAGCTCAGCAGTCATTTCTTAGCTTTCAGCTTTCAGCTCTCATCTCTCTCGTTAGTAGTATGCTGTATTTATACAGGAATTGGCTCAATTTGCTCTCGATTTATGCAGAAGAAACTTGAAATGCTGCTGAACTCTATAGTGCCTGAGCTGAACTGAACTCAGCTAAGCTGATCTGAGATTGTTTGCACTGATGCCATCCGACCATTTGCTTCTTAATTGCCTTGCATTTTTGCCCAGCGATTGACTCAATAATGACCGATTAGCGATGTGCGCGTGAGTGCGATCGAAATTCATTCAAAAGGATTTATTTACTTTGCGAATCTACTCTCTTTTTATAAGTATACCAGTGTAATGTATTATAATAATGCTTTTTGATAATATGGATTATATGTATCTTTTTAAAAACATTGCCAATGTTGCAAGGGTTGACAACTTTTTCTATAAAATATGAAGCATAAATAGAATTTTACAAAAATAAACAATATTTTAATTATGTCATGTTTTAAATACATATTATTATTATTATTATTATTTTTTTTTTTATAGAGATTTTTGCCCAAATAATTAATTTAAAATTGCGTTAAAAAATATACAAACTTCGTCACATTCATAAATATAATTTAAATTAATAAGGAGCTGGCTTTTTTTTTAATCAAACTATTATTATTAATATTAATAAAACTATTTCTATTTGCTTTGCATTCTTTACAGAAAAAGTTCTTCCACCGGGAATTGAATTTATTTATGAAACAATTATCGAATGTTTTTAAATTCTTCTGGGATGAGGCCATCTACAAGGGTTCCACTTTTGGACTTTTGGTAAATTTTTTGTTTTAGTAATTACTATGCAAATTTTTCTTTTTCTCATGAATGCAAATATTTAGTCTATTCAAAATTCAATGATTAATATATTTTATCAAAACGATCAAATGTGAGAACTATAAAGTGATATACATTATAATGTTGAAAACATTATTTTAAATAGATTATTTATTGTGTTTAAAACTAAAAAATATAATTTAGTGAAATGCAGTTTTTAAAAGTAGGGTCGACAACCTTAATGTTTTCCATCTCTAATGCTAACTAAGCCATTCATTGACATATACATAATTTATAAATGTTTGTAGATATATACATACTTTATATATGTATATATGTATGTACATACTTATATATGTGGCATTAGATGTCGTGGCTTTCGAAATGTTACCATTTTATTGTGCAATTTCGACAATGCGATTGCAAGCTAAATGCGTTAAGCATACACTGAGAGAAAGAGAGTAAGACTGTGAGTGTTTGAGTGTAGGGGAAAGTGTTATTGTAAGGAAGAGAGTGAGTGTGAGTGGGAGTGTGTTTGTGTTTGTGTGAGTTAAAGAAAGCAGCTGATAAGTATGGGTAAACCTTTGCCGTTTGCCGTTTAGGAGTTTACTCTTTGGCCGCTTAGCAGCATGGTAAGCGATTTCCGGCGCTCGTCAAAAGGTGGCGCTCTTGCAATTGAATTGCAAATGGCGGCCGTTGACGTCGTTTGCCCAACTGATGGCGACGGAAGCCAGGCCATCAGAACCTGCCATTCAATGGCAATGGCTTCAGCGTGAAAGAAAAAGAGTCACAGCGCACTCACTACTGCATGCCTCTGGATTGCCCTATAGCTATACATAGGCTTCTGGCTGCCGATTCCTGACTGCATGCTTCTAAACTCCTGCCTGCTCTTGCTGCTTCTGTTGGCTATGTGTGTGTGTGTGTGTGTGTGTGTGTGTGTGTATGAGAGTGTGTTTGTATGTGTGTTGGACTATGTTTGCCTGACGCGTCGTTTGCTTTTGTGGCTGGCTGCCGTCCGTTTGCCTCTGGCTGCTGATTGTTTGTTTGCTTTGCGGCATATTTATTTGAAACGAGCCTGCACTTAGCGCCAACCCCTGAATGAGCCAGGTCCAGGAACCAGAACCAGGACTCTATCCCTCGCCCCATGCGCTGGCTAATGCAAAATTCAAGCGAAATGCGCTGCAAATGAGAAACTCTCTTCTTGGCTAAGTTCACGCCAAAATGGTTTCCGGCACGAAAGCGGAAGCCAATGACGATGGCAGAGGCAGAGGCAGAGGCAGAGGTAGAGGTAGAGGTAGAGGTAGAGCTAGAGGCAGAGGCAGCGAATGCGGCTGCAGCTGCTACGCTGACGTATACGTAGACCTAAACGTCGGGGATCCTGGTAAGTTTCTTTCTATTTTGAAGGAATACGATAGTACGTAATAGGTTGACCTAAAAACTGAGAAAGTTCTGG
>JBANCZ010000383.1:0-38419 GCA_037040025.1 Sphaerogastrella javana
TATTTAAGTATACTATATATATATATATATATATATATATATATATATTATCAAATGTTACACACTTTTTTTGTGCAGCTCTCAAAGCAACGACAACAACAACAACAATTTCATTATATATATATATAGAAAGAGAGATATAGATATATGTGTGTGATCGTTCGTTCAATTGTTTGTACGTTCGTTTGTGTTGATCGTCAAAGTTTACAATATTTAAATGTTTATCTATGTAAAACTCATGCACACATTCCCACACATATTCAACTATATCTATATATATATACATATACACTTTATACACTTACATGCCAGTAAATGGCACTAACTACTGATATTGATATTGGGAATAATCTATATGAAAATGTGCACATCAATTGATTTAAATGGCGTTTTTTTAATATTAAGCAATACCATATATACGAATTGAAAAAGGAACTAAAGAACTATTCTTGTCAAAATGGCCAATAAAGATTTGATTTTAAACACTTATAACTATGTAGTTTTAACGTTCCTAAGAAAGGGATCTACTAGATCTTCAAAATAAACTAAGGGATCACGTTTAGTTTCCCGCTCAGGTTAAGGTTAAAGGGTTAAAAGTCAAGGAATGCTATGGTTTATAGATTTTGCTAACATATTCATGAACAAAATAAAATATTTTTAGAATTATTTGTAATATATAATAGTCTATTTAATTGAATATGATATTCCAATTGAGTTCAATCTGGTTTATGGAATGAGCTTCATTTCTAGGAATTTCATTTCTAGCTACTTATTGAATATAATGCGGATTTTTAGGTAATAAAATGAAAAATATTTACATGTTCACAAGTTTAGTTTATTATTACAATTATACAATTGTTATTTGAATTAATTTTTGTTGGCACAGCATTTGTCCTTAGGTCCGTTCTTGCAGGCGCATTGGCACTGCTGGCTGCAGGCGCAGTTATCGCCGCATTTGGTGGCCGAGCACTGGCAGTCTGTGTGTCAAATATCCAATAATTAAAAGTAAAAATAGGGTGTTTAATAAAATAACAATACTCACTATTTCCACAAGCCTTGCAACCCATTTTAAGATATTTTTTATATTATTTTAATTGGAAATTCCAAGTGTATCGCTTGGTGTTTAGCTGTTGATTTTGTTTCAGACCCGGCGGCCATCGCTTTTTATAGGATATCAAACAAAGTTAAATTTTGCACACATTGCGCTGTTGTTAATAATAATAATATAATTGATATCAATTTGAAATTATTTGTTGAATATTGTATTTACATTGGAAGTCTATGCGAAGGCGTGCGCAAAATTGCGTACTTCCAATGCGTTATCAGTGGAAATATTTTGCGCACGCAGTCGTAGCTCGCAATTGCACACGGTTTTCTTATCTTATCAGATTGTAATTTTTGCTATTGGGGGGAAGCCTATATAAGCAGCGACATTTGTTTGAAAAAAACCAATAACAGAAAGCAAAAAGCTTTAGCAACATTAACAATTTGTTTACGTTTTGTCTATCAACCAAAGAATACACACAAAATGCTCTGCAAAGGATGTGGTAACAGTGAGTATTGAATTATATATTGTTAAAGTATCATTTATTTATAATTTTTACGCTTTCCCTATAGACTGCCAGTGCTCGGCCGGCAAATGCGGCGGAAACTGTTCCGGAAACCAGCAGTGCCAGTGCGCAGGGAAGGGTAGTGCCAACACCAAGTGCTGCCAGGGTCAAGCCAAATGAGTACAGGCCTATCTGTTTTTATGGATCGAAATCTTAGTATAATTTACTACTACTTACTCTAGTGCTAGACTGATTGTTTAGATATAAAATAAACAAATCGTATATTAACTTAATGTGAAATCTTTTCAATTAATCTGAGGTAGGGAGGGGTTATGGTAAAATTGTTTATTAATTTAATATACGAATATATACATATAAAAAATATCCACATGCAAAAAAACGTAGTTGTACATAACCAAAAACTTTACAGTGTATGCCATTATAAATCTTATACGTAGGTATGATATAAAATTATAAATATTTATTCAGTGTTCTCTGAGCTGTGCGATAGTATTTTTTCCCCTTTTTTTTAACTTTTTTCTTTTTAATCACTTCAATTCCCATTAATTATTAAGTTTTGCTGATCGTTGTATTCATAACACGAACTAAGATCACTGAACTATGCGATCGTCTCTATTCACTCATTCTAATTTCCAGTCATTCTTAGTTTCCACCTATTCTTAGACACACACTATTCCCAAAGCTCATGATGTTTATGCTGTGCACAGATCGTCAGTTCATCATCTTCAACCGCCGAAATAAGAAAGGCCCCATAACTCAATTAGAATTTACTTTTGACAGACTTCAAATAAAGATCCAAAGGACCAAAAAGTGTAGAACTGTTTTGTAGGAGGTGGTTTTTTTTACATTGACATTAAAATAGACCACATTTGTATGATTTTATTATAGTTTTGTTTATTTTATGGTGCTTTTCATTTAGTTTAACATATTAAAATGATCACAATATAATTAAATAACTCTGTATATAAACATAAATATTATGTGCTCTACTGTTTGTTATCGCAACACTTGTCCCTAGGTCCGTTCTTGCAGATGCACTGGCACTGCTGACTGCAGGCGCAGTTATCGCCGCATTTGGTGGCCGAGCACTGGCAGTCTGAGTATATCAGAGAAATAAATATATAAATACCACTGTTATATGTATATATCTTACAGTTGATACTCACTATTTCTACAAGCTTTGCAAACCATATTGAAATTCCGATGCTATTAAATATTCACTCTGATTATTGCTCACAATGTAAACTGAATTTGAATGCTGAGTGTAAAGCGCTGGGCATTTTATAGATAAATGTTGAATGCAGTTTTGCATACCATTTGAATAAATTGAAATGAGTAACAATCGAAGTCATCAATTATACAACATTCGTTTTTTTTTGGTTTATGGGATTAGAAAATCGTGCGCAAAATCGTGTGTAAGTCGCATTGTTATCAGTGAAAAAAGCTTTCGGAGCGCAGCTGCACACGGCGTTTCGCTTATCTTATCAGCTGTTTGGGAGAGTATAAAAGGCAATGTTTGACATGGCAAGAGCAACAGAAAGCGTAGTGCTTTAATAAAGTGAATACTTTGCTTTAACATTTAATAATATTTGAAGTACATAAACCAAAGATGCCTTGCAAAGGATGTGGAAACAGTGAGTATTAAATTAACAATACTTATAGCTTAATTTATTAATTTATATGCTTTCCTTATAGACTGCCAATGTTCTGCCGGCAAATGCGGTGGTAGTTGTGCCGGAAACCAGCAATGTCAATGCTCCGGCAAGACTAATACCAGCACCAAGTGCTGCCAGGGTCAAGGCAAATGAAGAGCTCTACATATACATACATATATCTATCTATAGATATGATACTATATAGATCAGTAACAATATCATAATTTAAACTCGTACCATAGTATTGGACTGATTTTTTTAATTTATAATAAATCAATTTAAATAAATACTACATCTCAAGACTCTCATATGAAATTTGGATTAAGTGTTGTAGAAAGAAAATCTTTAAGGAATCCATTGAACTTCAAATACCTTCAATTCCATGCTGGAGTAAAATCAAAACATATTTGTTGAATTAACCGAAACGTTGTGTGCACAAATTAATGCACATTTTAATTAAAACAAGTTCAACATAATTTTATTATAGCCTTTAATTAGAGGCTTGTGTAATTGGCCTTTTGATTGACATGTGCAGGTCAAACACTTCAAGCTGTGGCAAGGTTTGTGTTTTGCTCAATTTATGAACTGAAGTGTCATCAGTCAGGCGAAGGGCACTTGAGACGGCAGGCACAGTCTTTAAGCTCAGCAATATGCAACATGCAACATGCAACATGCAACACAAGCAGCACATATGTCGCATCTGAGTGGCCAAGAAAAGGTCTCGCTCCGCTTCAAGTGTCATAGTGACCTGAATGAGTGTGAATGCAATAGTCAAACAATAAGTGACAGATTGACAAAAGAACCGTTTGAGACAGGCGTATAATTTGACATATAGTCAGATGAATGGACAGACAGTCAGGCAGTTATGCAATGACAAGTGTTGACTTTTCGACGCCGTTATTTGCTATCCAAAAAGTGCATTAACCGTGCTAATTGCAATTGACAATTTCAATTTGGCTGTCATCGTGTGAAGTCCATCCTTCAGGGTAGCAGTACCTTGTGCCGAAAATTTCAATTTCAGCGTTTTTAATGCCGTTAAGCGTTGCGGAAATGACAACGCGCCTGCTAACTGTTTATTTGCCTATTTCCCTATGCTCTTTCGTTTCTATTTTTTTTTTTATTTTTCGCTTCTTTCGCTCTTGTTTATTTGTGCCAAGTCAGCCAGGTTAATTTGTATAGGGGAAATTCGAATTCCAATGTTTTTACAGCTATTTCCTGAACTGTAGCTGTAGTTGGCAGAGCTAGTCGTCGTATACTATGGCTTATAGTAGAGGTAGTGGTAGGAACTGTAGTTGGCAGTCGAAATGTCGGTGGAACTCTCCAAACTTGCCTAGCGTTATGACACATATCCGTTAAGCCGATTATGGGCTGTATTGAGAAGTTATAATGCACTGAATAACTGTAAATTCTAAACAGATATCACAATGAAATTTATGTGAGCGATTAAGCATAAATCCATCCTTATTAATGTCAAGTTTTATCGATATATTTGATAAAACACAAAAGTTATCTACAATAAACTTTATGGTTAATCGATGGATAACCACAACTAGAAACTGTGCTCGATTATTTTAAGCTGTAACTTTATTTATTTACTGTCGAATTCAATAAATCATAATTTTTTTACAAAAGTAAGTATAATGTAGCTAAATTTCGTATATGTTTATGGTATTTGAAAATTAATATTTTATAATTTTTCTAGGTTTTAAAAACATAATATCATGTTAAGCAAACTCTACAATGAGATCTTTAAATATTAAAAAGTACTTTTAAAATGTATACGAAACACTTAATATTGCACTAAAATACGAAGTATTTTTTTATAGTTTTAAATTGTCATTAGCATAGGTAAGTCTGTTGATATACATGGTTAGTTAGGGTAACTTAAAGTCGATGATAATGCCATTTATTTTGCGCTTTGTTAAGTCTTCGCCCTTGCACAGCGGAAGTTAGTGTCACGGCATTTTAGATTTGTGCTGATAAAGTAGGAGCACAAAGTAGAAAAAAATAGGAATACAGATAGAGAGAGAGAGAGAGTGAGAGAGAGAGAGAGAGAGAGAGTAAAGGAGAGAGTAAAGGAGAGAAAGTTAGCGAGCGAGAGAGTGGAAAAAAAGCATTGCACGTTGCTTGTAAGGTTTACTTGTTACCAAAGTGAAAAACTTAAATGACAAGCGCCGGCCCTTGGCCCAGGGCATGGAATGCAGCCGCAGCCGCAAGTGGGTCATCCGAGCTGGAGCCGTGGCACCAGGGATGAAGAGCTAAGAAGTCATGCAAGTTGGCGGCTTACGGCACATGCTGCGTATACGCGATACGCGCGCCATTTAATTTCGCCGTTGGGCGCGTGCGAGTTTTTCCTTTAAGCGCAAACGCAAACAGTTAATTACGGTATTAAGTTTTCATGTCGCAGTCAGAAAAAAGAAACCAGAAATGACGAAAAATGAAACAACTGCAATGCAGGCAGTTCGTGAGCACTTTGTCGCCAGCATCAGCCTCCAGTCAGAGTGGGAGTGGGAGTGGGAGTGGAAATTTGCATGGGATTGGGAGGCAGGCTAAAAGTCAAAAGTCCATGGAAGAAATTGTGACTGCGCATCACTTATGCATAAGAACATTTTAACTTTCCGTTAGCCACTTTAGGCTAGGGCACGTACCAGGGATGCGCACTGCCAGACTGATGGATGCAGCAGGCGGCTAGAGATGTAACACTGCCGTTGTGTCTGTGTGTGTGGAAAAGTTGTTTATCTTTTGCTGTCTCAAGTTTTGTCATTGTTGAAATCAAATCAGTGATTTCACACACAAACACCCACACTCATACATATATACACACACCCATACTCGCATACATTCACATATATTCACTGGCAGGTTGCAAAAAAACTTAATGAAATGAATACATAGAGAAAAAAAATTGTAAGCATAATTTTTTGTATAGAAATTTCTGACACACACTCTTTAGTTCTCTTTCTTCCTCTGTGTGTGTATGAGTGTGAGTGTGAGTGAGTGTGAGTGCGAGTGTGAGTGTGAGTGTGGGTGCTGTCTGCGGTGTGAAAATATTCTTAATAATTTATGGCAATTTGTTTGCTAAGCTCTTCAAAAACTTGCTACAACTTTTCAACATAAATTAACAGATTAGTTGCTGCCTGGGCCAAGTATTTTCAACTTTTAGCAGGTGCCCGATTCACCCAAAAAAGAGAAGAAAAAAAAAACGAATGATTCGTATAGGAGCACTAAAATGTTTCATTTTGTTTCGTTTTATTTTGACCACCAGCAGCTGCTAATTTTCATGAAAAACTAAAGGGAAATAGCGGCAAAAAGTTTTCGCACACCAGCAGCACGCACTGTAAACACTTTTGGGGGTACTCACACACACACACACACACACACGCAGACATAAATCTTGGCTATTTTCGACAATTTGTTTAGCCAGGTTTTTCTTTGGGGTAGAGGGAATCCCTTGCAGATTTCTAGAATCTACGACTGTTCGAATTTTGCATGAGGCGAGACATAGAATTTCGTATTAAATATTTATATGGCATTTGCCGTGGGAGTTAATAGCAAGCATTTTGATTACTTATAGATACTATGCATGTACAATGTTAGTAGGTGTGTTAGTGAGTGTATTAGTGTGTGTATAAGTATGTGTGTTTTAGTATATGTATATGCTTAAAGTTGTTCAGGCAAACTATTATTGTATTTCATGTGAGTTTGTTCTGATTCAACGCTCCCAAATGAGTAATCAGACACATAGCTGATATACTTGTATTTAAGAGAAACTCATTTCATTTTCGATTTGTCGCTGATTTCCCCAAACACTTTCCACACACACACAGGCACATATACACACACTTTCCCAGGTCTGACATGATGTGTGTCACATGATTGCAACAACTTGCGTGGGTCGGTAGGCGATATATGGCTTGGATTGGTATATGGTATATGGTATATGGTATATGGTATATGGTATGGCTTGCTACTACTGGCTTTAGTAAACACATTAAGCGGCATTTTCTGGGCGTGCTTTAGTCAACTTTGTGGCCGGATATCCTGCCTAGCCTTCTATTGACTGGCCTTTAGACTGGCTAATGCTGTTGACAGCAATTTGAAATGCACGACTGCACCATTTGACAGTGCCACACACACACACACACATACATACACATACACACATACCAACAACACACACATATTGTGTCTAAGGCAAGCCCTACAAATAAAGCTCTAATGACAACAGCTGAATTAGCAATCAAAGCTAATAGCATTCAATAGTTAATACAACCGCCTGCTGAAGTTCAAAGAACTTAAAGTCAGCTTGTCGCACATTGAGCTCTACAAGATGTAATTGATCACGACATTATAGTACGTTACGCCTGTTTTTCGGATTCTTCCTTTGAAGTCTAGTCAATGTTGAAGTATAGGCACAGCTTTAGCCTTAGAAAAAAAAAGTTTGTCCAGCTTTAAGCTTTAAGTTATAATACAATAATGAATTTCTGGTATAAGATTTAGATTTTGAGCTTTAATCTAGCTTAACGTACAACATTGAATAATTTTCATTTGAATTTAATATAAGTACAATAGTTCAGCTTTAACATTCAAAAGGGAAGTTAAGTTAAAGATCATGAGTAATAAGTTATTAGCATTATTCTACAGTTAATAAGTTTGGCTGTAAAAGTTAATATTGAATATTAAATATTATATTTACTAGAAGAGAAGCCATAGTAAATCAACATATTATATATTCAATTATTGGCATTACGATTGAACCATAAACAACAAAGCTTTAATGCATTTAAACGACTACATAAGCTTTAAATAGCACGTAGAGCAGATACACCCACTGTGTGCATTAAGAGAAATGCAATGAATAGAAAGCGATAGAGAGAGAGTGAGTGAGTGAGAGATTAATCTCATATTTATGTGGCTCATTTAGCAAGTGTCATTAAAGTCACACTCATATGTCCTTGTTCATTCAGGGTATTCATTGTTGTGGTTGTTGTTGTTGTTGTTGTTGTTGTTGTCTTCTCGCTCAGTCAGTCATTAAACTTATTTTACAGCTTTAATGCTGCTTACATGCTCTGCCATTGGCCTCATTGTAGCTGTAGATGTTGCTATTGCCTTTGTGTGTCTCTCTCTTTCTCTCTCCCTCTTTCTTTCTCTTTGTGTGTGTGCATGTGTATTGCGAGTGTATGTGTTAATGTTGTAATGTTGTTAATTAAGCGAACAGATGTGGCCATCCTCAGTTCTCAGCTCTGGCCCTGTCAGCCAGCATATCCTGCTTGGATTGCAACAAACGTTGCCAACTGTCAGTGACAATTGTGCGCTGTCTACTGCTGATGTATTCCACTTGCACTCAAAGTATGTGTGTGAATGCCTTCCCCCTGGTATGTGTGAGTGTTAGTGTGTGTGAGTTTCGTTCCCTGGAGCAACGCCCTGTTCGGCTCATTAGCTAACAGCACACGTGCACAAATCAATTTTGCCACGTCCAAGTACGAGTCACATGCGCCACTTGAGTGCTTCTCAGTGTGCATTTCGCCATTTTCCACAGGGCATTAAGTGCAGCAAAAACAATCATATGACGCCTTGTCCAAAAAGCAATCAAAGCGAATGGTTTTACCACTGCAAAATCTCACATACTCACTCTATGTATGTACGATTCAACCGCTACTCCGTTATCTATCCACAATGGATACTATATGAGCCACTGCATTGCATGTTTTAATAAGCTATGGATGGCATTGCATCATAGATGATGTCATAAGTATGCAAGTGCCATATTGAATGCGCACCACATATTCTTTTGCCAATCGTCTGCGGCAGTGGCTCCCTCTCTCTCTCTCTCTCTCTCTCTCTCCGTCTGTCTCTGTCTCTGTCGGTTTGGCGCATATTTACTGTTTGAACTAAGTATAATGCAGTTCAGTTTTCCTTCGCTACTGCTCGATGTTTATCTACACTTGCAGTGCTCGCCAAGCTGCACTGATAAGTGCATCAACATGATGCTCAAATTATATGGTTTCCTTTGCCAGCACAAGCCACAGCAAACGAGCTCCATCAGCATTACATAAATACAAACATAAGCACAGGAGCGGTTCAACGGAATGGAAATTGCATTCTTTTTAAAATCCTTGAAAATGCAGCAGAAAAAATCAGATCATATTATATTAGAAATATTCCCTTTATTAAAAATAAATTTGAAATAAAAGACCCAGCGCCACTACAGTTCGGCAGGGTTGCCTGACAATTTATCGGCTCTTCGGTCGCCAACCGTACCAAGTTGTTTATAAGCGAATAAATTTTTCAATATGAATTAAAATGTTGTAACAAATACATTTTAAATGATTGTGTTTGATCGTTTTTTGCTTCAATCATATTCGACGACCCTTTGTCACATAATGTGACAAAGAGGATTCCTTCTGCCCTCTACGATCGGCATACTCCTTGGCTGTATAACGTATTTTGGCATCGATTGGAACGGTTGCATAGTATCCGGGTCGTTTACGATATGCCTTGAAATCCGTATAGCTGTGACGTTCAAATTTAAACTTCCTAGTGCAAGACATTAGCCACTTTTCATAGTAGGGAAAGGGCATTAAGGGTTTCACTTTGGTCGATTGCTTCTGTTGTACATAATGCAACAATATTCGCGCAGATTCCGGTAACAAACTTATTTCAAAGTTGGTATTGATGGGCTGGTTAAAGGATGATTTTGAATCCTGGTACATATAAAAGGTACTCTTGGGCACCTTGGAGGACTTGGGCTGGTTGGTATTAGTGCGTTTGTGCAGCTCGTAAATGTGTCGCTCGATGCTAGTATGTCCGGTGGGCCAATAGCCAATCCTGTGGCAATTATAGTTCTTGCCATGCAGCATATGTGGATTTGCGTTTAATGCCAATTTGTTGGCCGATTCAGCAGCATATTGTATGGTTGCATACTTTTGATTGGCACTGCACTTCAGTACATTGATGGTACTTATCTTGCCGTACTTGGAGAAACGCTCATAGACGTCCGTGTAGCTCATTTCGATACTCAATTCTCTGATATAGAGCAATGGTACTGTCTGTGCATCCTGTACTGGAATATGTCTTTTACTACACAAGGGTATTGGTTCTGTGTCCTGTGCTAGAATATGTCTTTTGCTACGCAAGGGTATTGGCTCTGCATCCTGTGCTGGAATATGTCTTTTGCCACGTCTTGATGCTGCGGTACGTGGTGGCTCTTGCATGGCTGTGAATCAAATTGATTTGTTCAAATACACACTCACACAGTCGAAATGATGTGAATAGTAAAACTTACATATCAATTTAATGCGACGTTCCGACTGTGGCATTGGCCAATCGATGGATTGCTTTCTTTTAAGGCTTACAGCCGACTCAGAGTTCTTTGCGCTAGGTTTCATTTTATTTTATTTTATTTATGTGCTTGATTTGTATCACTTGCAAAATATTTTATCGATTTGTGACACAAAAAAGTGGAGTTGAACAAACGTCAGTCTAAAACAATTTGCATAGCCTACTATGCCTACCAGCCTACTTTGTGACAAATTGCATATATAGAAAATGAAACTGCTTTTGGTATTTTGTAGTTTTGTGGTTTTTGCGGTTGGATTTTCAATTTTTGTTATTCAATTTAGCTAAAATTGTTACGAATTTAATATCGTCCAAAGTGGTTTTATGAATGTTTTTCAAAATGTTATAACAAATGTTTACAATGCAAAGATTTATAGATTATTAAGGTGTTGCAAAAGATCATATATATTTTCTTACATAAATTTACTGCATCAAATAAATATAATAATAAAGTATGTTACTAAAGTTGAATACGAAAATTGCATATACTATCATAATCTATATTATTTAATATAATATAAAATGGGGAAAGTTTAAAACTTCACGCTCTTCTTATGCCTTTCTAGTTTTTAATCATCCACATGCCTGAATTAAATTTTTCTTAACTTTTTGATGTAAATGATCTTTCAAGATGGACGGATCGATGTTAAAATTGACGCAACGTGTCCAGCGCTTTGTCAAGGCAGAAGTGGTGGGTGCAGGGTGCAGGCAGTAGGGTTTAGGGTGTAGGTGGGGCACCGTGGACAGTGAGGTGTGAATTGCATGTAGACCCGCTCTACTTGAAACACCCTTTATTTTTCTAAAGCACTTTCATCCTTCACCTTCTCATTTGACCTGAATGCGCTCCTGTGCTGCGCATCTTGCACATTGTTGCACAGACTATTAAACATGCTGACGAAGTAGATGAAAATGCGTTTTTAATGCAGCGCAAATGTGGCAACTGTTTGTGCATCACATGTGAGCCTCACATACTTACAATATTTGCACTTAACTAACTGAAAACATTCTACCAAAAATTATATGTAAATTATGCAAAACCCCCCAACCCATAATAAAATAACATCCTCCACTTTAGTTGAGGCATTTGCATTTGCTCTGCTCCGAGCGACTGATTAATTACTTAGGCATACATCCACATTAGCAAGCGCAACTTGAGCTGACTAACGCAAAACTTTTGAAGCTCGCTAACTTTTAATAAAGTTGGCGGCATTTTTTCTTTAATATAATTTATGTTGTGCTTTATTGAAAGCTGCTTACCATGGCTAAATTTGTAATTTTAAGCCGTAAATAAAAGCTCAATGATGGCTAAATTGAATAAAGTACTTAAGTTGAAAACGTGACTTGCTGGAGTTTGGCTGGAAATGAAAGTACTGATCCACAGATGATTATCTGACCGAAAAAGTCTTAAGAGTAAATATTTATGAAGAAGAAAACAAAATTTGAAAGTTCTATAAGTTATTTTAAACTAAATTTATAAGACATTTATTTCTGTTAATTTTTTTAAAGGGCAATTATAATAATAGTCTAGAACAAGCTTCTATTATTATAGTTTTTATTAAAGTGAAAACATTCTGGTATTGGTCTAATTATCCAACGAACGTCTTCACGTTCTACCAACACAGTTAACTCTACATTGCATACCACACACACACAGAACGTGGCATGCAAATTGGGTTCGAATTGGCTGCACTAGAGTTGCCACAATTGCTGTAGTTGCTACAGTTGTTGGTCCATTTGCATGTTTCTAGGATTTCGCATTGGGTCTACTCGTGTGCCCGTGTCAGCGTTAGTAGGTAATCGAATATCGAATATTTCGATTCTTTTTTTTTCCTCCTCTACTCAAATCGAATTGACAGTGCAAACTCTAGCGTGGTCTCTCTCTCGCTTTTACTTCATTCGTTGCGCTGTCTCGCTCGTTTAATCAGGCATCAGCCACGTACAACGAATGCAGTTCACTGAAAGAATGCCAACAGTGAGGTAGAGAAAAAAACTAACGAAACGCTTGCAATTTGTCGTCTAAACAAAAAGCCAAAAATACTAGTCGAAGGCAGTAAAAAGCAAATCAGCAAGAAAACAAGAAGGCAGCAGTAGAAATAGTAGCAGTAGCTGTAGAAATAGCAGAAACAGTGGGAAAAAATAGCAGCAAAAGTAGATATAGCAACAGCAACTAACTCAATGTAGCGAAATCAAAACCAAGTCGTGGTATTTCTGCGCTGGCAGCCCGATACAGAGATAGTCAAACGCGATTCCCATGCGAAATGAGTAAGCACGATTAAGGGGTTTTGGCTATAGCCAGACATAAGGCTTTCATGCCAAGTTTACACACACACTCTGACACACACAGACTCACACATACACATTTATATATATATATAGATATATATATATGTTTCTGAGTATATACATATATGTGTATATATTTATCAAGTTATTTGGCCTGTTTTGCCAAAATGGCACATTTTTATATAGTATATGGGCAAGGGCATGCACATTTATGCAATATTAGATTAGGGTATATAAGACAAAAGGTTCAAGTGTTAATAATAATAATTACTGAAGATATAATATTAGAAAATTTATAGACATATGATTATATTATAATTAAATCTATCATATTTATAATTATAAGGTTACGATCAACATTTGTACAATTCAATAATAATAGAAAGCGATATTATATTCTTATAAGCTTAAAGATCTTTGAAAATTTGCTAACAAATATTGCGAAATATCGTAAACCTTCGTGTAAATTCTTACTAATGTTTTATACCATAAAATACATAATAGTTCATACCAACTATTTTCAGAGTATTTGGCTTACAGGGTAAATAAAAATTTGAAAGTTTTGCTAGCGTCATTTCTAGTTTTAGATATCCCAAATGATATATAAAGTGCAATATTTCAGTGACAAGCGAAGCGTAAATATTATAAACTTTATACTGCATACACTCTGGTGACTACACACTGGGATCGTAAGGGCCGCATGCGACTTGGACTGTTTTTTATGTGTGCCCTCCCAAAAATACACAGATGTGTTTGGCCATAGAAATGAAATAAAACCCAAAAAGTCCAAACATAAATTAAATATGCAATGAATGCTTAAATAATTCATTAACTAACTAACTGAAAAACCACTTACAAATGCAGTTCAACTGACAACAACGACGACATGTGAAGGCTATTACAAAAAGTTACAATACTAACAGGAAAATAGTGAAAAAGTAGTCTTTTTTAAAGTTTGAGGGTTTATTTGTAGAGAGTGCAGTAGCTGCAATTAAAATATGGCCCGAGGTCAGTGTCACTTTTGCTTAAAACCCCTTTTAATACGAACAGAAGCAGGTAATTTAATTAAAACTGAACAGCAATCAAGGGCACAGTAAATAACCAGAAAAAGCGATGAGGAAGTTGAGATTGAGCGGCTGGCACTGAGACATATGGAGAGACAGACAGATAGACAGTTGGATAGACATACACATATATATTGGATCTTATTAGCTAGCGGGCAACTTCAATACGAATTCACACATACACAGCCCAACAACCTGGCCAAGGGATATAGCTACAGCTGCAGCTATAGGTAGAGTTATTGCCAAAGATACAGATGTAGCTGTAGTCGGAGCTACAGCTTTACTTTACAGATGCAAGTGTTCAGGAAGGGAACAGACAGAGAGAGAGAATGAGGAAGAGAGTGCTATATATGTATACTATACATACTTATACAGATACGTATGCAGTGTGGCAACGCTGGCTACGTGTCGGTTTCAATGAAATGAAAATATAAAATATGCATTTACTGCAGGCCGCCTCCAGCTACTGATAGTTGCCACTGTTGCCGCCTGCTGCTGCCCGGATAAGTATGCTACGGGCGACGTGCCACAGCTCTAGCTCCAGCTCCAGCTCCAGCTCCAGCTCAGTCAGGGAATTGTGTCGAATGTCAGGCGCGCTCCGCATTCAAATGCCAAAGCCAAAAGTTTTTTTTTTTCGGCCAAAAACAGAGAACTGAAACTGTGAGTGCTAGAGACTTATATTTAACAAAGCAAAGGGCAGTGGGTGGGCGTGGCATGCCATACCATTGTGTGTGTGTGTGTGTGTGTGTGTGTGGCACGAGCACTCAATAATAAATGTAACGAGCGCATTACAAACACTTATGTATGGGCCAAGTTTAAAGTGGCATATGACAGTCGCTATAAGCCTAAGCCTAAGCATGAGTATAAGCATAAGCATAAGCTACTTATTTTACTCATAATATAAGTGCTACAACTGTCAGCTGACTTCACACAAACATGCATACTTAGATGCATAAAACCCGCCTACATAACTGCATACATACATACATAATGATGACATCAGACGCTGTGTAAAATGGACATCAGGGCGGCAGCTAAACACTCAACTTTGCGGCAAAGTGAAAATTCAAGTCGCAAACATTGCTGCAAGTATTGTGTGGGCGTTGTGTGTGTGTCTGACTGGGTGTGTGTATGTGTGTATGGTGGGTGGGCGTGGTGCTGTGCTTGCACTTGAAGTGCTAGAAACTTGGTGTCGCATAAAAGTTTGCACTAACTCCCAGCTAGTTGTGCCATGAAAAGCAAAAGTTTGCCGTCAAAGCGAAAGTTAATGCCAACAGCAGCAATAACAATACTTCATGGACTTACCAAAAAAACGAAACGAAAATAACCGTTACGAAAATGTTCAAAAAATGAACTAAATATATAATTTATTTCATTTTGTCAGCATTAAGTCATCCAGTTTATAACTTGAACGAAAATCCCAACTAAATAGCATTTTTTGTTGCTGTATAAATTAGTTTTAATTTCTATTTTTCCTATATGCAACAATGATGTAGCAGCTGTCAGGGTAGAGGACAAATGTTGCCATGATTCATAGAGATAGAGGGATAGAAAGAGAGAGAGAGAGAGAGAGAGAGAGAGAGTAGGTTAAAGTGAAAAGAGATGGAGAAAAGAGAAAGCGAGAGGTTGGCAGAGATACACACATATATGTATATGCATTGAAATGGCATAAAACTTTCTCGTATTCCCTAAGCAAGTTGCACGGAAAAATTTTTGCACAATTGGCAATCGAAAATTGGAAAACTTTTTCCTATATTTGTTTTGGTTTCATACAGTTGACTGTGTGTGGCACACACAGTGACACACACAGATACCGCCACACACACTGCCACACACACTCGCTACAGTTGCTGTGCTATTAGCAAAAGTTTTTTGTATGCTCTGCTTTAGCAGCAAGTTACCCCAACTTAACCCCAAGCATGGTTAAAGCAAAAATAAAAAAAAAAATAGAAAAAAAAGTAAACTTCAGTACCAATAACAACAAGAACTTGCAACAAAATAAAATCCTTCGAACGTATCTATGTATTGGGGCAAATAGCTGCGTTTCTAATTGCAACTGGCAACTGGTAACTGCCAATTGGCAACGGGCAATTTTCAATTTGTTTGCATTGGCTTGGCTTACTTTATGATACAAAACCACCAACAACATCAACGACTGACCCACTGAAATAAAAACAGAAAAAAAAACTAAAGGCACTAACTTTGACTTAGTGCAATTTAACTGCATATAAATGACACTTTTTAAATGCTTTGCACAAAAGTTTTTGCAGCTCCTATGAACTGCAGCACTTCGTTATCGACCATCAACTTGAATTGTGAATTCAGTGGCAAAAGTTTTGTACATTTATGTTGCGATGCAGACCACTCAAGAATATATATCTTATTTATGGCATTTACTGTCAAGCAACGAGTTTATTAAAACTAAGCGGAACGATAGAGAGTGCGGATGGTACTAATGATACGTACAGAAACTAATTGAATGGTATAGCAGACGATGGAGTATTAAAACCCTTGGGTTTCTTGGATGATAGCTATTTGACAATAATTCTATAAAATTAACTGATTTATATTTTGCAATTGCGAGTGCATTGTTTTTCTCGAACGAACTTGTGTTTTAGTGAAATTGTAGTCCCTGATGTATTGATTTGACCTACTAAAATTTAGAATAAATCAATAGTAAATCACTTTCTCTTGCTAATTGCACATAAAACGTGTAGGATTATTAGCTAGTTCTTATTTATGGAATTTTTTCAATAAGTTAATATAAATATATTATAAATTAAATTCTATGAATTTACAGCATTCAGAAGTTTCTTAACTTTGGCTGTAAATCAAAGCTGTTGCATATTAAAATAAACTATAGATATTCTTTGGAATATGCAAGGAAACCCTTTAGTTAAATATGAAAGACTGAAATCTAAAGCTTAAATAAATGTTAATTTTAAAGATATACCATTGTAAGAAAGACAATACACTCATAAAAATGATAATCGTTGCTCTATGCAATGTTTAAAAAAGGTTCCGCTTTTCAAGGTCTAGCGTTTAGCATATTTTCTAATGCTAAGCACATTGAACGACATTTACATTAATGTTATTCAAATGAAACGCATTTGACGTTTGATTCAAACAGAATCCTAGGGTAAAAATGCATTTACAGCTGACCAGTTACGACATCAGGTTGTTCCGTGCAACAGAGCGTATGCGTAAGGTGTGCCTATGGCAACTGCCAGTGCAGGTGAATGAGCAAAAAAATGTTTTCCAATTTGTACAGAATCTTTTTTTTTTTTTTTTTGTGTTAGGAAGAGGGTGGCTGTTGGTTTCACAATTTACAAGTTAAACGCGCTGAACACAATTTGATTTTTGGGTTGAAGCCTTTTTGGCTTACAAAGTAGTTGAAGGGGGCTAAAGTGAACTGGAGTGATGTCAAATTGGGTTTTGGCTGACGCTCATACTAATTGCTTTATGATAGCTTTTCGGTATGGATTTTGTTTTGGTTTGGAATGCAAAAATTTGTCAAATTATGCCAGAGAGTAGCAGGGATATAGAGAAAGTTGAAAATGTAGCCCATATGAAATGGTTTTGCGTATGACCAATTCACTTTGTAGCTGTCGCCGATTTCCCCAAGCATATCGAGACGGAGACAAAGTGACAGAGAGAGAGACAGAAAAAGAGAGAAGAGAGGGTTAGGACGAGATGGTGTCAATTTGTTTGGGTTTATTGAACGCTTTGGCATTTGGGGTTATGATTTAGGTAAGCGCCATGGGAGGTAGCATCGATGTCGATGTCGATGTCGATTGTCAGTATACTCCATGTGCCACACAAAAACTGAAACCCCTTGGCATCTCCACATTTCTCAGTCATTTCGTGTATGATTTTATTATTTATGGCAGTTTTGCGGGCAGCTTTCTGATGTTGATTGTGATTGCGCTTGTACGCTCTAATAGCTGAAAAAAAAAAATCCCGAGAATAGAGAGAGAGAAAAGTGATTTAACATATAAATATTTTGGCATAACGATATTCAGTTGGAAATATACACATATATGCTATATACTAGAGCGCTGTCAAAAGTGTTTGCATTTGCATTATAATCGCCCGCTGTGAAATAAATCTAAAATGTATGCATATTTTATGAGATGGTCACCGTTGGCTTGCTTACATGATGAGAGAGGGTTAAACATAGAGTGCAAATATGCTACAGAAATCAAATCTAGATTTCATTGAATTGATTGAAATATAGAAAGTAAATATTTATAATATTATGCAGATGTAATTTTTCAAAGAATTTAATTTTGATTGGGATATTTCTATAAATTTGTTGTTAGTACTTGATATTGTTTTTATAGATCCACTTTTTGAGCAGCCCTCGCAATAACCATTTCGCTACAAACGGATTAAATGAAAAGTGATAAATTCAACTGTCCTAGGTATATATGTTACCATTTTATACGACGCAACGTCTCTATATGCTAAAAAAAACTCTGTTTGCTATGCTCGTAAATTAAATTGAAATTTGTTTACAGTTTGGTAAATGTTTGCAACATTTTCCGCCATTAGAAAATTATTAAATTTTTTTCATAAACAAATATATAGAATATAATCTCTGTTTGTACAGCGAATTGTTTGGTATATTTGGGGGTCTATGCATTAAAAGCAATAGTTAATCATTTTGTTAGACATACTAGACTGACTGTACAATCAAATTGTATAGACAGGTGTGAAATACCGCTAATTCTAATTGTGGCTAAATAATTGCATTTAATCCCGGCCGCAAATGCCAATTAATTTAGCAGCAATTGGCAGGTAACCGCAGCACGTACAGCAAACTGGTATAACAAATGACAGAGGCTCGAATTCTGAAGCTAAGGATGAATATTTTTGCAGGTATGAAGGAATAGATTAGAGTGAAAGAGCAAAGAGAAAGAAAGAAATGTGGGAAAGGAGAGAAGTGTATGTGGTGGAGTAATGTGGTGTGGAGAGACTAGCAGGAAGCAGAGAAAGATAGAGAGACTGAGAGGTAGAGAAGTGAGATTTTTGGGACGCATGAGTTTTTAGATCATATTCAGAGTTTTTTTTTTTTTTTTGTGGGAAGAAGGCAAGCGCTTGGCCACGTTTAATCTTCTTGAATCGGCTTTTGTTGATGTAGAAGGAACTCTATTTTATTATAATTCCATTCGAGGAACTTTTTAATTTCATTAGCGGTCGACATTTGCTGCCTTTAACATTCGACGCTGAACGACTGAGCGCTGAGAGCATTCGCATTCGGGCCTTGTAATTAAAATGCCACAAAGCGCCGGGCATAGACCAACGCACAGGGCGCATAGCATAGAGCATAAAGCTGTCTACATAGAGAGAGTGAGAGAGAGAGAGGTAGATCATTGGGGAATCCCCCTGGCGGCTCGCTGACGCTCAGCGCTGAGCTGTGTGTGTATGTACTGTGAGTGGATTGTGGACGCGCCCACGCATTTTTGCCAATTAAAAATTTCAATTGCGGCATAAAAACGCGCGTGTAGAAAATAAACTTGCCTGAAATGGAATAATTAAGCAGCGGCGTTTCATTAAATTTGCACAGCGCACAAGTTAAATATAAATTCAAAGGCCGCACGGCTCTCTTTGCTCTAATCCAACAAAATATTGTTGCTTGTTCTTGTTGTTGTTGTTATACCATGGGGCGTCGATTTTGACGAAACTTTAATAATATTAATAGCTGCTGTTGTTGACGTTCTTGACGTACTGTGGGCAATCCTCCCCAAAAAAATGTGTGTCAACAATAGGAACATACAAAATTATATGGTAAATATATATATGTGTATATAAATAACATATAGCATATAAAAGTGGTCAAGCTGCTATGCTATTATGTAGCCAATAAAAACATATAAATATGCATGTTGGTCTGCCCTGCAGCTAGACGTATTGCAGGCACTGTAATTCCAGCTGCAGCTGTGCCAGTTTTTGTGTGTATTTTTTTTCTTTGCGCCACATAATGCATGCAAACTTGTAATAATTTTTTGGGTGTAGCTGTAGCTGGAAATTTTCTACAGCTGAGCAAAAATGTTTACAGCCAATAAATTTTATGCTTTTACCAGAAACACAAACACACTCACACACAGACACAGCTGCAACCCTGGGCTTGTGCAAAAACATTTTGTGGCGTTTGTGTAGATAATTAAGTTGGTGTAAAGATTCTTCTTCTTATTCTTTGCTGCTTTGTTCAGGCAGTTTATGCTCTTTAAAAGTTAACAATAGCCAACAAATTTTGAGAAGCAGTTAACGAGTTTGAAGTACAAATATAACCACAAAAACACAAAAAACAACAGCTACAAGCAGCTACAACTTTGGGTCTATTTGGCCTGGTCAGTAGGGTGTATCAAAGTCAAGTGTTGTTACTGTTGTAGCAGTAATCAAAGTCACATTAAGCCAACTTCTTTGCACGCTATTTTTTCATGCAGTCACAGTTACAGTCACAGTCGTAGTTATAGTCACACATTATTCACTCATGTTACGTGCCAGTGTGTTCTTTTTTATTGTGCTCCGTTTGTCACTTGTGCGTCAGCTCTGAAGTGCACACTCGGCACACAAAACCAACAACAACAAAAATGAAAAGAAAGAGGAATAAGAGGAAACTTAACAGTCATCATCATGGCTAGGCAGCCAGGTAAGACGAGCTTCAAGCACACTTCAAGCTTACCGCAAGCAGCCAAAATAACAGCAGCAGCATCACTTGAACAGTAGCATCCACAGCAGCATCCACACACACACAAACACACGCACAATTTGGCTGGCGATTGGTGCAGTGTTACGCACTGAACTGGGTTACAACCGAGGCTGCTTTAATGCTGCGCTTCAACAACAACAACAACAACGACAACAAGAACAACAACAAAATTGCTGGAAATGAAACAACAATGCAGAAGGTAAACAAAAACACGTGTGTCCACAGTTTATCCGCTGCCACCATTTGAACACGGCGCAGTTGCGGATAGAAAGAGCGGCTTTTAAGAGAGCTCGGATAACATCACGTGCCCTTCTCTTCGGCAATGCGGCGTATACGTAATGTGCTTATTTGCTCTTACATGCAAACGGATAAGTTTTCAGCTTGCACTATGACGCTTTGAGTGCCTTAAATTGATTGTGCTATGAAATTATTATTGCATTCTTTGAGGCTATCATTAAATTGTACTAAATTGCGGCTAAGTTCGAGAGCATTTTATTTAAATTTAAAACAAAGGCGATAAATATAATCATATTGTGTAATTGAACATAAAACAACAGTGCATATTTTGAGTTGAAATTGTGTTTGTTTTTCGTATATATTTTTATTTTGTTTCTTTTAAACATAGCATAAAATGTAATACTGTTTAATAGTATATATTAAGTATTTGATTGTGCCTAAAGATATATATTAATAGATATATTTATAAGCATTATAAATGTTGCTTTAATTTTTGTTTATTTTTCATTTTATTTTTATTCATCATAAAATAGTTTGATATATAAAAATTTATATTTTATTTCATAAAAATTTGCATGAATTGTAAGATAACATTCCAAGAGAATATGAATTATAAAATAATAATTATTAAAATTTAAATAATTGTATTTCATATTTAACCAGCTTATATTATACTATACGAATGGATCTATTGATTGTGGTGTAATCTTACTTAAAGAGAGAAAGATGGATAAAAATTTTAATGTTTTCAAATTGTTTAATCGCACTTTTAACTATTTCATCTTAACACAAAGCGTAATTTAAAATTTTAATATTAAATTTTTTATATATATATATTATTATTTTATTATTATATTTTATTATTTATATATTATATTTCAAACATGGAGCTTTTTAAATGGTTTTCATTTACAAGTTTCAAATTTAAATCGCATCGTAAAAGGAGTGCTGCTTTTCTTAGAATTTTTGCTTTAGCTAATAATAGCTGTTATACAATATAATACAAAGGTAGACATACAAAAACACATATATGTACCTATACATATGTGTATTTATATGTGTCTATATGTGTGGTCTCGTTTTGTAGTTGAATTATGCGCATTTTATCAAAAACCTAAAATGCTTCTTTATGCCTTTAACCAATCGACATCAATAAATCATGGCGTGTTAAAAGATAAATTGCTGTCATTGAAAGCGAGCCACATACATAGAAATACACACACAAACAAGCAAAAATATACACATATTGGTATGGATACACACAAGAATGTATATAGATATATTTATATATATATAAAGTTGTAGAAGCTACGAACAATTTTTTCTGAACATAACTGGTAAAAGGTATAAAAATAGTTTCAAAGTGTTCATTGAAAAGTTATTGAAGTGTAATGGCAGACGAGATGCTCGTATTAATTTTAAAATGCTACACATATTTCCACACCCCCAATACGCTCTTGCCATAATCTAGGCTGCTTCTAGCTAAGGTGTTTGTGGGTGGGTGTGTGGGTTTATTTGAGTGTGTTTGGATATAGCTACTGGTTTGCATATGCCACCCACTTCCGCCTACTTCCGCCACACGTATGTGTGATGCTGTTGCTTCGTCTGTTCCCATTTATAGCTCCATGGAGCATCGCCTGGCAACTGAGCAGAGCTGCAGGAAGCACACCTAGCTATGTGGAAAGCAGCATACTAAATCAGTGCCGGGTTTCCAATGTAATAAATAAGCTAATACCATGCATTGGTATTTTTTAAGCATATTTTGTTTATTGTTTATTTATTGTTTATTGTTTATTGCGCATTCTTTGGTAATATGATTTTCAATTTTGATGCCACAAAATGCAATTTAATTAGGCTTTGATTGCAATGCCCTACAGAGCATCAGATCTGTTTAATGGGGCGCTGCAATGGGTCGAAAATATATAAATATATATATATATAGATAGAGGGAGAGTGAGAGAGTTCCAAATGGCATTACTTTTTTTTGGGGGGGGTTTGTTGGTTGGTTCTGTGGCATTTATGGCAAAACGACAGTAAGCTGACATTTGATATATTTATTAGGTTTGGGCAAGGATGCTTGTAAAGTACCTCGTAAATGCCTATCATGTGCGTCTCATGCATTGTTTAGTTGATGTTGTATGTTGCTGTTGTTTGTTGCTGTTGTTTGTCATTTGCGCTGACAGTCTATTAAATTTTTGATAGCTCATCGCGTGTGCGCGCTGTTATGGCAGCTATAGACTACATATAGATACATACATATATGCGGAACATGTGTGAGTTGGTAATACATACATCTATATACACAGGCTTTAATACATAAAAGTTCAGAGTAAATTTAATTATCATTGTGTTTGAGTCTTAAAGGCGAATGTTATTTTTTATAAATAAAGCCTGAAATAAAAAAAAAGTTCTAATTAAATATATTTTTGCCAAAAATGTAACTTATATAAGCTAAATTTATATATGAATATGTATGTCAGCCTTTAAATAAAGAGTATACGAAATTTCAACAGCTTTTGCTTACTTTCTTTGTGAATTTTAATATAAGCTTTTCTTGTCGTTTAACATTTACGAGCTTGGTTTAAGCTAAACAATATTAGATTATTAATAATGCCAGCGTGTTGAAGTGGCTCAGCTCGATGCTGCTGCTGTCTTATATGATAATATTAATTTCTGCCAACTCATGCCATTGCACACAGTGCGTATGATTGATATGATATGTGTATGTGCATAAGCTAAGACATCTATAGGTATATAGTATATATATGTATCTATATATTTTGTATATATGGCACTTTAACAAGCTTTTTGAGAGTGCGCTTTTATTGAGCACGTAGCTAGCTGCTTGTGCTTCATTAGAGCGCTTGAAAATTCAGTCAAAAAAAAAAAAAAAAAAATAGTAGCGTCAAGAATGTTTTGGGTGTAGATTGCCTGAAAGCTTGTTAAATGTATTGAATGACAACTGCTTGGCTGGACCAGGAGTAGCAGCTGGTGCACAGGAAAACATGCCAGCACGGCGCATGCATGCACCATTTGGCCATTTTGCCATTTTGTATTTCGGACATTTGGCCATTCGAAGAACTGCCTTGTCTTTGCCTCCCTTTTGAGCAGTGGTCCACAGTTTGTTGAACCCTTTAGCTGAGCTGGAGGAATAGCTACATATACATAGAAAAACACACAGTAAACTAACAATTGCTGTCTATGGGCAGGAAGATGTGCATTGCTCTTACTACGAGTACGAGTACCTTCTCTTTCTAGATGATGGTGCTGTTGGCTTTACTAAACTGCACGTTGCATTGTGTGGCCCATTTTGACGCCAGCGACAACTCGTTGAATCTTTAATGAATTGCTTCAGTGCAAGTTTTAGCTTTTGCCAACTGCCAACTGCCAACTGCCAACGGCTCTTTTCGCGACTCTTGACCATTTACATTTCCATGTGATCTTTGCTCAAAAGCTGCAGCTAGCTCTCTTTACTTTCTCTCTGTCTTTCTTTCATTCTCTTCCACACTCTTTTTCTCTTTCCTTTTCTGTTTTCTCCCTTGACTTTTGCCTTCGTCTGCCGGTAAAACGCATTATTTCATTTTAGCTGAGCATTATTAAAACTTTACCACAAAGCTGCTGCAAAAGTTTCTACGGGGTGCGCACCTTTGCCTTTGTGGTCGACGTGAGGTATACTAGGCCCTGGTTCAGACTCAGGCTTGTGCTGCAAACAGTGTAAAGTAGAGCAAAAAATGCAAAAGTTGTGTTCTAATTAAGCTCTAATAACATTTTAACACAGTTTACAGGCAGGCAGAAAGTTTGTCTGGGTCTAAAATCACTCATAGAGCGTTTGTTGGGCCAATGCAAATATGATGTACCGAAAGAGGCACTGTACGGAAAATTTACATAGTTTAGAGTGTAGTGTTATAACGATGAAAATATGTAATCAATTAGATGGGAATTAAATCAATGCGATTAATAGATGCTCTGCCTATTAAGAGTGAAAGTAGTGTAGACTCCTATCCCACTAAATAACTTGTTTTTACTAACATATTCTAACAATTTAACTAAGCTCTTTCGCAACTTTTCCTTGCAATTAATCTAACTCATATCACTAAATTATTCTAACAATTTAACTAAGCTTTTTTGCAACTTTTCCTTGCATTTAATCTAACAAATATCACATGTAATTCAATTAGAATTATAGAGTTTAAATAGTAATAAATTAACTATAGATAAGCTCCCTCCCAAATGACAAATATAAATAGATTTACTAAGAAATACTACCTTAATTTAATACGAATTAATAATAAATTGCCATTTTATTTTATCAAAAGGAAGCATTAAGAAATTAATCATATCTTAAAAGTTGATTAGAATTTTGTTTGAACTGTTGAACTTCAACATCAAAATACTTTGATACCGGTTAAATAATGGATTTACTTTGAAATAGAATTTCCTTGTTAATTTTAGTTCTACACTTTTGCTGTCCATTTCATTTGGCAGAGAGCATAAAAATATATTTTAATTTTCATTTACTACAATGGCCTGGCCGAGCCAGAGCCAGAGCCAAATTGCAGCGATTTCTATCTAAATCCCTATAGGCTATGCAATTTCTGGGCAACATTTTTAGGCAGCTGCCAACTGTCAGAGCAGGTCCGTGTGGCAAACAAAAGGGTCTGAGAGGCGCACAGACAACATAGGCAGGCAGAGAGGCAGACAGGGGGACAGATGGACAGACATACAAGCAGGTTGTGCCCCTAGGCAACTGTGTGTGTGTCGCCAACTATATATGGCATGGGTCTACTACAACAACTACTGAACTGTATGTATGGAAGTATTGCTGGCACTTCTTCTACTTCTGCTTGCTAGTCAATTGAGTTCTGCAGTTGAGTTTGAGCTGTGACAGTTGTCGTTGCTTTAGGATTTACTCTATTTGATGTTGTTGTTCTTGTAAACGATGTAGTTGTTGCTTCTGTTGCTGTTGTTGTTGCCTCTGTTCCCCTTCAGGCGATGTTAGTGTACTTTACATGTAAGCAAATATCAGTCCCCAAACGGTGGCGCCACAGTTTGCCTGGTGTTGCTCTACACATGCTTGCTGCAAGTAGTACTATGACTAGGACTATGCCAGCACTTGAGCAATTTGCAGCAACATGCCACAGCTTGTGTGTGTGTGTGTGTGTGTGTTGGTGTATAAGTGTGTGTTGGTGTGTGTCGTGTGATTTGCGTAAGTGCAGGCAACGATCAGCATCTTTATCAGTGTTATCATAGACACATCAGACATTGCTGCAGTTTTGCTTAGCAAATATATATACATATAACTATGTCAATATATATAACATGTATCAAGAACTGATTTATGCACCACACAGTTTCAGAGAGAGAAGAGAGAGAGAGAGAGAGAGAGAGAGAGAGAGAGAGAGAGACAGAGAGAGCTGCAACAAATTGTGGTGCTAGAGCCTAAGTCCCAAAATTGATGTTAGATTAAATTCAATTTTAATTTGAGACATGCTCGCTAGCTGGAGACCAATTCAATTCAACTGTCTGCCATTACAGAGTTGATTCACCTTGACAGAAACGAGGTCAGGCTTGTGGCAAAGTGGGTGGGTGAGCGTACGAAAGGGTTAGTGGAGCAGAGGCAAGGGTTTGCTGCCGTTGTCTCATTGTGTCTTATTGTTTGTTGAAGGCAAATAAACGCTTATTTGCACACTAATTGCACCTGTGACGTGCTTTGTTATTATAAAATTTTATATTTACACGTCGAGTGTTTCGTCGTCCTTTCGCCTTTGCTTTTGTTGTTTTCTTTTTTTTACCTCTACAGTGAATCTACTGTAGCTGCTACGTATATGACATGTAGCTCCTTGCGTACAGTTTGCTCTCTCTTTTCTCTCTCTCTCTCTCTCTCTCTCTCTCTCTCTCTCTCTCTCTCTCTCTGTGTGTGTCTTTTGTCACAATATTTGTCATTGTTTCGTGTCTTGTAGTTGCTTGTTAGCGCTGAAAGGATTTTCTGGCTATGGCTACGATATGCGCATAGGCCAAGCCAACGACTGTCAACATGGCGTATGATTAACCATGCTGAAGTCATCGTCATGCTGCGGTTGCTGCGTGTTTTTTTTTACCCCTTTCCTCTATCATTTCATTTCTGTTTGGCTTAATGAAGTTGCAAGGCTATAGCTTAAATATATACATATACTTATATGGTATATATAATCAGTATATATTTGTAGCAAACAGAGCTGCCTTGACCTAAAGCTACGCACATGTTAGTGCTGTCTGTCAGTTTGAACAGCAGAAGGCTTTTAGCCTTAATTGTATTAAAAAATTATTCTTTTTTTCGGTTATAGTCGCAGTTCGTATAGCCAGTAAGGAGCTATTGCAATTCCCAGGAGCGTGACAAAAGGCCGCGTGACGCTTTTTAATGGCACTAATTAGTTAATTAAAATATGCTTCAATTTTAGCCCCAAGACCTTTGGCAATTCAATTCAAATGAATTGCTGCCAACATTCTCTCACCACATTGCAGCTTAGCATACTTATGAGCTATGCGATTAGAGCCAAAAAAAAAACGCGCAAACTTTTAACCATTGCCCACTTTTTTACTATATATTTTTTTTTAGTTTTGCCATTGAGCAGCTTAAACATTTAAGCAGCGCAAGGAGTGGAGATGTATTTTTAGCGCAGCGTCTGGTGCAAGGATTCAGTGGGATTTACGTGTGTCCGACTGCAATGCAAATGTCCGGTTTTTGGTTGCAACGTTAGAGAGAGAGAGAGAGAGAGAGTAAGAGAGAAAGAAAGATTTGGCGTCGTTGCTGCTGCATCTCAAGTAGTTTTGCTGCATAAACTGGGTCGAGGCAGCTCCAAGACGCAGAGCCGCATGCAGCTAAAACTTTGTGCTCAGAATCTGAGCACAAGTTTGCAGACTTGGACTTGGAGTTTTGTAATATGCGCTCAACTGGCGCAGAGAGAACTTTTTGTCAAGTTGAAATCAAAGGAGCTGCAACTTCAGCTCGAAACTTGTGCATAAAAAGCCATTAAAGGCTCACGTAGTCAAAGTCAAACGACAAATTCGCATTGCCGAAAACAACAAAAAAAAAAAAAAATAAAAATAAAAATAAAAATAAAAATTAAGAAACACAATATAAAATAGTATACAATTACAATAGAGCACAAAAAGACAGAACGCAGACTGAAAAAACAATACACTCAATGTATTTTTCGAGTCTGTAGTGCTTAAATCGTTTTTCTTTAACTCATTTTCAAGTTTATTTGTTGTGCATTCAGGTGAAATTATTTGCACTCAACTGCATTCACTTTGAGCCTTCAGCGTTGTGCAATTAAAATGCAATTTGCTCTGGTAGAAAAAGAACTTGAAAGTCCACAGCCAAAAGCACAATAAATAGTTGGTTGAGGCTAGCCTTACGCTGTTTTTTTTTAGTATATATACTTCATTTGGAACTAAGCCAAGTTAAGGTGCCACAAACAATGAATGCAACGCAAAGAAATGCGAATAATGTTGAATCACAAAGTGCTTAGTGGCACATAAATAAACCAAACAAATGGAATTTTGTTGTAGTAGTTAGTTAGTTTTAGTAAAGCGCACAATTAACATAGATTTAATGCCATTAGAGCAGTCAATTTGTTAAATAAACATGCATTTTTACATTACTTTGTGACTTTGAAACAACTCAATTTGTTTAATTGTATTTAAAGTATAAAATACATACAGTAACTAAATTATGTTACAAATTTAAAATGTATTTATTTCCTTTTTGATATTAGTGATGTATTTGCATATGGTAAACATTGTGCATTCACTTTGTTATTCCAAACTCAAAGAATCCTTTGCTGTTTAAGCTGCTTGTTTTAATTTCTGTAACTAGATTAACCTTGAAACTGCATTAAGTTTTCCCATAGTTATCTATTAAAAACTTCTCATATATTTTTGTAATATAGTGTAAAAACTGTGCTCAAGAAATTATCTGATTCAAACTTTTAACTGCGCTAATTTTAACATGATAAGTTGAAGTTTTTGTTGTAGTTTGATATTGAATATTCCAGCTTAAAGCAAAAGTAAGAGTAATGAAAGATCTGAGTAGATTTTGGTAAAATAAATAAAAGTTGAATAAAGTTAAAAAAGGAGTCCATAGATAGAAGTCCATGAAGGTTACAAGAGAACCTAGCTGACCTGGACAAAAACGTGAGAAAAACAAAATATAAAATAAAAGAGAGAGAGGCAGATAGGTGAAGGGGGAAAGTCACCGAAAACACCTAGATAAATCAACTGCAAATCTGAAACTAGATTGCCGAACTTATGGCTTTAACCTTGACCTCTCTAAATTTAAGAAAGAGGGAGTTAAAAAGAAGCGGAACACATAGAAGAGAATCTATGCCTATACATGCTAGCTCTTAACTTCAAAAAGAAGGAGATAAAGAGAGATAGATGGAAGAGATAGTATAGAATCGAATCTAATGCAAGCGGGCTCTCAACTTTAACCTTAACCTTAATTTGAATTCAAACTTTTGTTTTAATATTATTGATACTAGCATGCACATTACTTCCTCCTGCTAATATCAATAGCAAATTTAAACAATATTCTTACCATGTTTAAATAACGCAACTTGTCAGCAACAAATATCACACATGGCAATGCCAGTTTCAACTTATTTTAAGCTCAAAACAAATTGAAAACGCATGAAAACGACAAAATGCGACAGCTATGCTTTATTGCCACTCAGAGTCATTTGGCTGCTGAACAGTCGGAGGTGTGAAAAATACATGTTATATGTGTGTCGCATCGACTGTATGTGTCTGTATATATGTCTGTCGCATGTTTAGGTTGGCGGCAGTTCAACTGTTTTCGGGGCTGAAAACAATTAATTGCAGCAGTGCGCACATGTTACCATTTACCTGGAGGCTCGTTACAAATTGCGAACAATTTGATGACAACGGCATTTTATCAATCAATTTCTTTTTCACACATTGGCAATTTCTGTTGTTGTTGTTGTTGTTGCTGTTGCTGTTGTTGTGCTTGTAGCTCTTGTTGCTGGTGTTTCAATTGTTGTTTTCTCACTACATATAGTATATATGTGTGTGTGCCGACCATGTGTTCATTTCAAGTTGTGTGTTCGTGTGTGTTGTGTTTTCTCACGTGCTGCAAGCTGCCAATGCAAATTGAGTTGCCTTTGTTTTGCAGCGCACACAATATTTTTGCTTATTTATTTATTTGGCCAGCACGTGCAACTGCCACAATCGTACTCAATATGCAGTAAAAAAAAACTTTTCCACATACCAGCTGTGTATATTTCGATTTGTGTTTTATCATTTTTCAATTACAATTACAACGAAGCGAGCGCTGCGTATACGTAATTTAACAGCTTGCGTTTGTTAAAGCACACTGGTTGGCATGCTTAACTTAACAGCACTGTTTTTAACGACTGCCAGTTAACATTCCCTGGTTTTCGCTTAACACAAGAAGCGTGTATAGTTCTTTCGAATTACAATTCGAATCCTACGCTGCGTATACGTAATTTAACAGCGTATGCTGCGTATTCGCAATTTAACAGCATACGCTGTTCCTTACTGAACAGATCTGTTATCAACATTTGATAGTTAACAGTGAATGGTTATAAATTAACACCAAGAGTAGCGTATTATGGATTTATGGCTGATTTTAGTTTTCGTTTCATCTAATTAACTCATAATCAATTTGATAGAAGTCGTGGTTTTCTGTAACCGCTACGAACCGGTTCATTTGTTTACTATTTGTATTTCTAATCTTTTGATATCTGGCCAATTCGCACTTGTTCATGCAAATTGGCCAAAATTCATATTGTCGTGTGGTTTTTTGAAATGTTTTGCATTGATTTCTGTGTGTGTTTGCAGCGTGTCAACCGCATTGAATATATATGCATCACGCAATACTCATTGGTTCAATGTGTGGATTAGTTGGGATTACTAATCAAAAATGGCAACAGATTGTAACGGCATTGATAGTAGTTCGATAGAGTTAAATTAAACTATGACTTGTATATGCTCTTCGTTTAAAATATGTACACATTCCGTATATATAAATTAAAGATTTGGCTTTGCTGCTAAGTGGGAACACAAGTTCTTAAATGCTTACATGCGTAGATTTTTTTCCATTCATCATGACTTTAACAACCACAAATGGTATTTCTAGTACAAATAGCTAAATTTATACAAAAAATTTAGATTTTTTATTATCATGACAATGATTGACTTTATCTTGCCGTTTAAGTGAACTTTTTCTCTCTCTCTTCTCTTGTTAGATAAACTAAAAAGAACCCATATCATTTCTAACATCTTCAACTTAAGTATATATAATATTTCTTAGTATATATATCTATATAGTATAGTATCTTATACTATAAAATAGAACATCTTATGCTAAATATAGAACGTTGATCGCATGTGCAAACAAGTGTGTGTTGCCGCTACAGAATTTTAACATTCGAACAAATAAAATTGTCAAATCTTGGCAAAAAATAATGTACATAGTAAATTCAAGAGCAGTAAGCGGCGTAAAATAAGAGTGGAATGATATCTTTATTGTCTCCCCCCATACCATACATTTTGTGCTTAATCAAACGATAAGCTTTATGTCGATTACCATCGCGATTACCCAGCGGCAAAGAGCACACACTCACACACACACACATTTTCATATACACACGCGCAGATTATGATTAGTCTTTAGTGAAGCCTTCAAATCCCAGTGACGTTATACAGAGTCTGAGCTCGCTCACTAGATATGCCGATACGTATACGATAGGTATATATGCCTTAATTGAAGTTAACTGATCAGCTGAGCATTGAGCGTGTTCGGCATGTGTGAAGAGTGTGTGGAGCGTACCCGTAAGCCGGTTCAAATGATATACCGCTCGACGTTCAGCTGGATGCCGGCAGCTGGCTGCAGTTTCAGTGCGCTGCGAGCAACCGGCGGCTACACACCTGGCCACGCATACAGCATTCACAAAAAATAAATACAGCTTAAAAATTTAAAAGAAGAATAATACAAATATCAAATAAAATAGTTTATAACAATAGCAAACGGTAGCAGCAGCAGCAGCTCAAGGAGTCCCTCTTGAAGACCCTTTCAAAGTTTGATGGTGCGTTCAAGTTTCCTGTGGTTTCAATGTGTAAAACTCTGTGGCATGCATGCCAGTGCATACGTGTGTGTAATTGAGCATGTGTATGTGTGTGTGTGTGTGTGTGTTTGTTAAATTTAACTATTTTGCATGTAAAAGTTTTCAGTGGATTTGTGTTTGTGTGTGTGTGTTAAGCTGTTGTACTTTGTGTGGCTTTGGCTGTTTGCTCAAATGCCACACTTTGATGTTCTGTGATGTTGATTAAAGAGATTGTTATTTTGCATGCCTTGCATTGTTATTGTTGTTTTTATCGTTGTTGTTATTTTTACAACAAAACTCTGACAGCTGTTTGCAAATTACTTGCAATATGGTTCAATCAATTTCTGTATTTAAACATTAAACAAACCTTCAGCTGTTTCTACGCATCTCTATCTAGTTTTCACTCAAGTTCAACAATACAATACCAAAAAAACAACTGTGCCTACAAAATATTCATTTTAAAATTGAAATATATATAATATACTTTTATATATTCCATAATAACATTATTTTATTTTTACATCAAGTTAAATTTTTTGTGTAATTAAAAACGGCTATATTTTAGTCACTTTGACACGCCAATTTCCTTTATAGCTATCAAGTTAGGCTGTATTCAGTTTTACACAAACGCTACTATGTTGGCTATATTATACAAAATATATGGCATATAATAATTATTATTCAAAGTTACTTAATCTGTAGCAACTGTTGTTATTGTTAGTTTTATTCCCGTTTTTTTTTTTTAACTTTTGGCTGAGGCTAATCTAACGAAGCTCAAATTTTATGTTACGTACAATATAGATAAGCGTTAGCTAATAGAAATTTAATTGCTCTAATTTCCACATGAAAATACGTGGGATATATATAGGCATATATATACATATTTTAGTGTATCTGTCCGTTTGTTTGGAAACCAATCGAATGCGCATATTTGCTCAGGCCATAATGTTATGGTACTACTACCCACGCTTGATAAGGTTTTTTTTGATAAATGATAAATCAGAACGCAATGCTAGTTACCATTCATAAATCATATACATGTAGTCATATATTGCAGCACAAAAGGATCATTTCGACTAATAATAATAACAATATTAATGTGTGTGACCATATAGATTAACACTGATAACATTCTGTGAGAGTTTATATTAAGACCCCAAGCTCAGCACAAGCACAAGGGGTCCATTATGTTTATGTACTATAAACAACCACAATTAGGTAAAGAAACTTCTTATAGAAATATATAAATCTCATATAAAGATAAACTTCATATAAATATATACTTTTAAGAGATATAAACTTTATATTGAGATAGAATTTACTTAAAGATACAGTTCATATATAAAGACATTTACTATTAGCTTTACTTGGTGGTGAACTGAATCGATGAAGTCAAATACATTGGTGGAACTTCTTAAGTCGCTGCCTTATATTGCGGTCTACGTATTTGTCTGTTTAGTTACGATCTAGAAGACTTCCTTAAGGCTCTTGATTAGGCTTACAGATCTACTAAAATAGATCTTTGCTTAGAAGCGCCTTTAATTCATATCTTACTTTGCATTAATCTATATAGATTAATAAAGGTTTCTTCAACTCAATAACCGTATCAACTATTCAGCATTTACAGACCCATTGCTCTGTTTGCAGCCGGAATTCCAAGCATGCGTTTTAATTGTAAGATTATTCAATATATATTGTCACTTCGAAACCAGTTCAAGCTCATAAATATGCAAGAATTAGAGCGTGTGTGCTGCACTAATTGAGTGTTAAGTAGTATCACACAGAACTACAAAAGAACTTGAAATTTAGTAAACATATATTGCCATTATCTAATAGAGAATACCTAAAAATAATCACACACAAGCGCAGAGACGATTAACCGTACAAATATTATGGACACGTGCAAATAAGTGAGCAGAGCATCAGCATCATCAGTAAAATGATAATCAAATCAAGTGAAAGTTTTCCCCCTATAGCATACATAAAACCGGTCGCAATGTCAAGTGCTTCGACTCACTTATGCCACAATTACGCATTTGATTATGAACATCGTGTGCGTGAGTGCGGGTGAATGTGAGTGTGAGTATGAGTGTGAGTGTGTGTTCTATGCTAAATTTCGCGTGTTTCAAATGGTACAATTTGCAAAACTATGCGCTTAATCAGTTTAAATGGATAATTGAGTTAAGAGGCGTTGTCGTGAATCGCCAAGCAGCGTCGTGTGTCAATAAGAAGGCAGCAATTATTTAAAATACCACAAAAATATTGTAGACACAGAGAGAGGAAGATGGACAGAGAGAAGGAGAGGTCTCTCTAGTTATATTATCTTAATACCTTTTATGCACTCATCCGGATTAAGATGCCTTGTTGTTGGTTAAATAAACCTGTCCTCGACTAGAGTTCTATGCCAAAGGCAATTACGTGGGGCCACACGCAATGTCATTCGCGGCTTGGAGACAAATAAATTGCTGTAGATTTTGTTCGGTTTAGAAATAGCCGGGCGCGAACAAAAGCTAAATATTTTATGTAGTATATCAATACAATAGTATGTATACAAATTGCAATAAAAATTATAACACGCTTCGTTCATTGTGTGTAATTTTGCTATTCAAACTTTGTGAAATTTAATTTGATTTTAATGAAATGCCAACACGCATAGCCATCAATATGCTTCATGTATATTTATTTTTCTATATTTTCTATTTGATTTGAACGATTTTTCTTTGCAGGCATTAGCGCTTCAATAGATTACATTAACGCCTCCAATATATACAAATCCAAGACACACACAAAAAATGACTACAGACTTGGAGTCTTCATCGAAAGTGGAAAAACACAATGGCCATCACTCGCTTCACAATAAGTAAGTGCCTAAGACTACCTCAATCTACTGTATGAAAAAGATACTGGACAAACCAGTTCTATTAAATTGGTAATTGGTTCCGCATCTAGCCATAAATCTAAGCTGATTTACAGCTATGCAAGGAGTTGCTGGCCTGGCCAAAATCGAGTACAAAAGTACTTTCAATCATGCATACATAGTATATATTTTAATATCTCGAATAAAAACCTGCAGCCAAACCAGTTGCTGTTGTATCTTACTGGGGCTTTCAAACAGGTTCTGGCCCATAGGTAGATGCAAAACAAAAAAAAAATATCGACAAAACCAAATGTTGTATCCAATAACCAGCTGCAACTTATTAATGAGCTAGCGAAAGTGGCTTCGTTTGGTTTCCCCACATTTGCCAATGAGTGGCCTTGCCACCTACTATCTTTAACGATTGCATTTACGGGGTGCAACCAATTTGAATTCATTTACCTGTTTACCTTTTTAACCTCATATCACATTTCTCTGTTTTAAGCAATGAGCTCGTCGAGAGCGAGCCACTGACCTGGCGTTTCTGGCGCAAACAACGCTACATTGTGGTGTTATTGGCATTCTTCGGCTTCTTCAATGTCTACTCGCTGCGTGTAAATCTCTCGGTGGCCATTGTGGCCATGACTGAGAATCGCACCATTGAGCATGATGATGGCAGTGTATCCTATGAGCAGGACTTTCCCTGGGATGGCAAGCAGAAGGGTCTGATATTGAGCTCTTTCTTCTATGGCTACATACTGACTCAGTTCCTGGGCGGATATATTGGCACCAAAGTTGGAGGCAATCTTGTAAGTTATGTTCATTAAAAATATTGTTATACACTAAAATTTTATTTAATTATATTTGAATTTATATGTGATTAAACATTATTTAAAATTTGATTTATATAAATGATGTTTAAAATAGATACAAGAAGCAATTTTTGACTGTGCTAGGATTTCTTGAGTATTTGCCTTAATTTGTATTTAATAAATATAGTTTATGCCTTTAACTGACATTAAATAATATTCTTTAATTTCAAAAAATATTTTGGGGTATTTGATTTATTATTAAATTATTTTTTAAGTACCCAATAATTTCATAGCACTGCTTATGTTTGGTAAGATTTTAATTATTTTTCATTGAGCTTTAAAATTTTAAATTGAGCTTTAACTTTTGCCTTATGTTTTTTTAAACTCTTTTCAAATTATATTTAAAAAACTTTTTCCTCTAGTAACTATTATTCATTAATATATAAGTTCACTAAATTCTTTAAAAACCATTTCCAATTTTATGGTTATAACATTAGCTCAATTACAAAATTTATTTAATATATTCTTCATAAATTTTTCGAACGTCTTAAGGTTTTTGCGTTCAGTCTTGTTATTTTGTTTACCTTTAAACTGACCTTTACAAATTGTGTGTTCTTTAAACAATTTCTCTTTGCAGGTGTTCGGCCTGGGCATTGGAACTACTGCGGTACTCACGCTGTTAACGCCTCTGGCGGCCAATCACAGCCTGGGCATGTTTCTGGCCGTGCGCATCATTGAGGGCGTATTTGAGGGTGTTACGTTTCCCGGTATACATGCGGTGTGGGCGAGGTGGTCGCCACCGTTGGAACGGTCGCGCATGGCATCGATTGCATTTGCTGGCAATTATGCGGGCACTGTGATTGCTATGCCCTCGTCGGGATTGTTGGCATCGCGTTATGGCTGGGAGAGTGTGTTTTATGTGTTTGGTGCTATCGGTGTTATTTGGCTCATACTGTGGATGTTGTTTGTGCGCGCCGGACCCGAGCTGGATCGTTTCTGTTCGAAGGAGGAGTGCGAGTATATACAGAAATCGATTGGCTATGTGGGTAGCAAAAAGATCAAGCATCCTTGGAAGGCGTTCTTCACTTCGATGGCCTTCTATGCGATTATTGCATCGCACTTCTCCGAGAACTGGGGCTTCTACACGCTGCTCACACAGCTGCCCAGTTTCCTCAAGGGTAAGTTGGGCCATTGTCCTTAGGAAGTGGCTAGATTTTCTCTATTTTTTGTGGTCGACTGATTGCAGATACACTTAACTTTGATTTGGGTAAAACTGGCTTCATTTCGGCTGTGCCATACCTGGCCATGGGCATTTTATTGGCCGTGTCGGGCTACTTGGCTGATTGGCTGCAGGTGAAGGGCATCTGGACGACAACACAGGTGCGTCGTAATTTCAATTGTGGCGCATTCCTTGCACAAACCGTATTCATGATGCTTACGGCGTACATCATGGATCCCACTTGGTCGGTTATATTCATAACCATTGCTGTGGGTCTGGGTGCCTTTGCCTGGTCTGGATTCGCGTAAGTTTCTTTATTTTTGTTGCAACAAGAGGAAGTACTTTAGCTCTAACTCTTGGCCCACTTTTACAGTGTCAATCACTTGGATATTGCACCACAGCACGCCAGTGTATTGATGGGCATTGGCAATACCTTTGCCACTATTCCTGGCATTGTGAGCCCCCTGTTGACGGGGTACATTGTGGGCGAGAGCGGTGATCGGGATGAATGGCGTCTGGTGTTCTTTATATCGGCGGGCATTTATCTTGTTGGCTGCGTCATTTATTGGTTCTACGCCTCCGGCGAGCTACAGGAATGGGCCAAGACGCCCGAGCAGAAGGCTTTGGAAGCCGAACAGAAGCAGCTGCAACTGACACAACGTGCTGGCCTAGTGAATACAGCGGCTGACCTAAAGGACTGAGGCCATCCACAGGAAAGTGTTCAAAGTTGAAATCGTTGAATGAAATAACCGCAACAAATACCAGAGAGACATTTCTATTTAGTTTAGTTAATACTCGCATTTTGTATACCATGATGAAGTACCACCCCCTCCCCATATTCAGCTAAACCTTAGCAAAATTCCTTTCTGTTCTTCTATACGTTTCATGTATTTTTTTATGTGATGCTAAGCAAAAGCCCATTGATTATTTTTAGAGCGTTGTTGCCGCACTCGTAGCGAGTGCTATTCCGAATAAATAATATACAATACAATGTTTTTATTTTAATGCAAACTTGTAAAATACTTGCAAACTTGTAAAATACTTCAGAAAATCGAGCAAAATCGACGAAATCGCCAAAATCGAGTAACGTCTTCGATTTTCCCTTTTAAACGGCATTGGAAGGTGTGCTATAGTGATGTTGTTCGTTTAGAACTCGTGTAAAATTGCTTGTTTGATGGGGATTTGCATACCTTAGGGTTCACATCTAACTTGGTTCGATGGAAAAATTCCGAAATTCTGATGGAAGAAGGGAAGGTTTTCGGATCAATCGGCTGCGCATCCCCTCCTGATCGAGAATATATATACTTTGCGGGGTCTGCCACGCCTCCTGCGTCTCTTATTTGAGCTTCTTTTTTGAACTTATTTTTTTCTGAGCGCGCTCTAGGGGTATGCTGCAGCTGTTAGAGCCATGAAACGACAGCAGTGGCAATGTATTTTTGGCGATTCTGGCGGTTTTTTGGCGATTTGGCGGGAGGGCACTGTATTTATTCGAAAAAAATCGATTCTTCGATTAAGGTAGTTTTTTTGAATTAGATACGGACGGAC
>JBANCZ010000384.1:0-7500 GCA_037040025.1 Sphaerogastrella javana
CCATAAAATATGGAAAATATTTCATAAAATGTATACTATATTATTCTATTAAATATAATTTTGTATTTTTTTTAGCTAATATTGCAACTATGTATCTTAAATGATTTTATTTTAAGAAATATTATATCCTAAGATATGGCTTATATTTTTGAGGTTCTATTGATACATTTAAATTTCATTATTTTCGAATTGATTATTAAAAAAATTTTTATGTTATAATTTTATAAACATATAAAACTTGTAACCTATAAACATAATTTTTAAAGATTTTATTTTTAGAATTATTATATCATAGGATATGGCTTTTACTTTAGAAATTTAATTAATAGACTTGTTAATTAAATTGCATTATTTTGGTATTGGATCTACAAATACTATAAAATATTTACAAAACTATTTTAAATATTATACGAAACGTTAAGAGATTAGATCAATAAGTTAGTGATTTTTGAATTCAATAAATATATAATATAAAGCAGTGCATATAAAAATATTAAAACTTACACCAACTAGTTTCTATATCACATCATTTCCTATGCATAATAATGATGTGGTCATATTTAGTTATTTTTCTCGTTGGGTTTTTTTTAATGAATTTATTGTGAGTGCTCGCAAAGTAGCGAGTGTCATGAATGAATTAGTTTGTTTAAGCCAACATCTCATTTATTGCGCACACTATATTTGCACTAACAATTTTGGCCAAATGAACAAACGTGTGCCCAACTAATCAGCCAGGCCAAATACAAGCAGAGAAACAGAAAAATAAACCAAAATATCCCACAGAGAACCTCAGTTCGACGAGCATCCAAAAAATTAAACAAACTAAAACGAAATGAAATAAAATGAAATTGGTAAAAGTTTATATAGCACTCGACACTAATAAGCCAAACAAAATGTTGTGTGTATTGTGTGTGTGTGTATTCAGTGTGTGTATATTGAGTGTGTGTGTGTGTTGTATTTGTATTGAGTGCAATTTGTAATTAACTCGCAACACATTTATATTTATTGTCAAATACAGCAGTACTCTCTTAATTTAACACACACACTCGTTACACTCACTCACACTCACTCAATGGTGTGCCATGTAATATGAAAATGGAAATTACAATAAATAATTTATATGCTTGATGCTCGTTTCAGCATTAAATGACATTAGGTACGAGTATTTTATAGTCTGGATTTCTCATTACCAACTACGATTCACGCACACTCACACACACCCAAGGCAAGGGGCATTCATTAAGAACCGATTAACTTGTTCTGCGGCTACAAAATTTTGCTAAATGAATATGCACAATTTATGTGAATTCAAACACTTAAACCGTATTATTTCCTAGTACAAACGCTTAACATCTCTATCCAAGTCTAATTATGTTTCACATGGAGACTGTGAGAGTCTGTGTAAATTGACTGCACCTTATCGATATTTAAATATTGTAAGGCTGACATCGATTACAAATTTATGTATTTATTTTTTTTCCGGCTCGTTATCGAATTATTTATTATTTATAACACATAAATCGTTGTTCGATTATTGAGTTGCAGCTTAAATTTGTTGCAACCGACAATTAAAATTATTTATAGTTGTTCCTTTTTTTCATTTTCATATTTATAGTTTACAGCACTCAAGTGAGAGCGAAACCAAGACCCACAACAACAAATGCAGCAACAACAACAATAACAACAATAAGAACAAACAAACATTCCTTTCAACCGTGCCGTAAAGTTGAAACAAACTCCTTTGGGCGTTGTATATTTTACAGCATTCGGCTTGTAATATCAAACAATTTCAGATACCTCTTACTCCCTCCCATGCGGGTGTGTCTATTATTATAAAAATAATAAAATCAACAAAATAGTACAACATTTTGCATGACACAGAATAAAAAAAAAGACTGCAAAATAAATACCTATGTATGTTTGCATATATATATAAACATTTACATAAATGCAAGAAGTACACATACTATAAACTATACTATACTATACTATATATAAATATATTTAAATGCTGGGAAATGCCTTTTGCCGGCGCTTTGCAAAATGTTTTTACAACATTTGGTGTTGCCCGTTTCACACAGAAAAACAATATATACAGATATATATATATAAATATATATGAATAAATATACATATATACATTTATTTGTGTATGATTGTTTTAAATATACGCCCATTACTTTAAAGGGGTATGATAAGTTCCACGTAAGTAAAATTATTATTGAAATAAAGTTCTTTGATAAGTTAAATGTATTCACATATTTTTTCAAATATATGATTGATATTTATTTTTCAATTTTAGGGGCTTTAGTATCGGGTCTTTCAAATACAGCGAGTCTATGTTAATAATCTGTGGCGGGCATTATAAATAAAAAATAAATTGTGCATTTTAAAATATTCAATTTTAACATCCACCAGTCCTTGTTGAAGGACCCTTTGATATAAATAGTTAATTTTTTAAAAAATAAAAGCAAATGTGTTTAGCTTTTTTAGAAATGTTCTACAAGAATTTAATCAAAATTATTCTTTACAGCCTGTTCAACACACTCGACTGCAGCTTTGCTATTTGCTTTTTTACACCTGCAGTGCATATTGAAAGGCAGCAGAGTTCGCATTCACTATTTGCCCTGTGGGAAACCTCGTGGTGAGTGTGTGTCTATAAAAAAAATATATATATGGGAGGGCGAATACAAAAAAAAAAAAAAATGAATTGCATAAAAATGCATTTGCTTGTTTAATTTAATTTTTAATACCCACAAAATATGCATAAAATATTAAGCGTTCAGCCAATTGTCCAACTTCGATTTCGAATGCAGCCAAATTGGCATTACTATTGGCCAGGGCAAAGGCAATACCAGTGGTAATGGCCCCTGGGCATGGCTAGAACCATGGCTATGGCAATTGCATATCGAATTTGTTTCAGACAATTCTTAACCAAAATCGTATAAATAAAGCACCAATAGTATGTGACTATATATGTATTTGTGTGCAGTGTGAACATTAAAATCAATTAAATGACAAATTGAATATCGGCACAACAAAATAATAAAAAAAAAAATACAAAAAATATGCGGCCATAAAAATTACATGTGCTTCTGCTGGGAATTGGAATTGCAATCAACGCGTCATCAGTGCGAATGTCAATTTAATAACTGCAACAAAAGGACTAAAGGCCAGAAGGTGGCCAAAAAAGAGACTCTTCAGTCTGTCAGTATGACAATCTGGCATTTTGACAGGTTCCCTCTCTCTCTCTCTCTCTCTGTGTGTGTGTGTGACCCCACTGTGCACAGTGTGCCCTGGTTGGCAAATTAACACAACAATGTTGGCTCATTAACAGCGTCCCAGCCGCGCCAGTTTCTTTTTACAACTCAAAAAGAGACAAACAGAGACAGAGAGAGAGAGAGAGATAGAGAGAGAGAGAGAGAGAGAGAGAGAGAGAGAGATAAATATTGTAAAAAAAACCTCGCGCAAATAATTAAAAAACAATACGCAGCATTGGACGTGGTTTGTCGACATCCCGGCATGACAGCGAAATTATGGCGTAATTAAGAGCTCTGCTCTGTGGAAGAGCTATGGCCATACAAGCTGTAAATCCCTGTAACCAGCAGGGCAAGGATTCAACCAGATATATCTGGACACAAGTCCAAGTGACAAGCCGATGAAAACAGATCCTTTTCATCGACTTTAATTTCATTGCCAGCGAAATCGTTCATTAATGGATTTCACTTTGGTGTATTACTGCAATATACAGCCATATATATATATTCTATATACACCGATATAAAGGTATATAAATGTGTATATAATTGACTGCAATTCCATTTCAATTGAAACAACAACAACAACAACAAAAAAATGGCTATAAATGAAATGCAATTGCCATAAATAAGTACATAAAAGCATTCATGTCAGCACATGTCAACGTGATTTTATTAGCGCCAAATGAAATCCAAGAACGAACTGCAAATACTCTATGAAATGCCAAAGCATTCAATCATAAATTCTAACTAAATAAAAGGGTTAAATGAAAGTCATAGAGTCGTTGTTGCATTTGAAATGAATCCATCGATTGCAGTGCAAAAGCGGAAACGGAAATGCGCGTAAAGCCGCACAAAAGGTTTGCACACTTACAGGTCTATTAAAAAATGATATGCTATTATAATTTATGCTTCAAAAAAAAAAAAAAAAAAAAAAGACAGCGCTGCCAAATAGCCAAAAAAAGCTAGCAAAAATACAAAAATAAATATAAATAAAATGAAATAAAAATGCTGCCGCATTGAACTTCCGTTTTAAAGCCAAGGTTGCATTTTGGCCAACAAAGCGAGCAGCATTGAAATACGTTGTTATTGACGTTATTACTATTGTTGTTACTGTTTGTTGTTGTTGTTGTTGTTACAGTTGTTGTTGTTGCTTTTGTTTGGCAAACAAAAAATGCTAGGCATTATTGCTGCTGGCAGCTGTAGCTTGTAAATGTGAAAGTGAATAAAGGCAAATACACAAAACACTCACAAAAGATGAAGCACATAAATAGTAGATAGATACATAGTCTCAGATACAGATAGATGTACTATATAGTCATGCATATGTATAGACACATATATGGCCAGATGGGCGCGTCTAAGCCGCAAAATGCGCTGAACTGTGAAATTAAACAACGACACAGAAAAATAGCAAAAAAAAGATACAAAAAAAATTTGTGCGACAGCTGATGGGAAAAAGATGCGCATTTTACCGATATGCAGATACATTTTTGTTAGTTTGTATGTTAGTCGAAGACATATCGATCTTAAATTAACTAAAGCAAAGACAATTCAGTGAAACCGAAACACACAGATTAATTGAGCTGCGATCTCGTTTTGTGCCACACGGCGTATACGTAATCATTATCAAGTGGCGACTACCTTGACCCCAAGAGCGTCGAAACGTTGAGCTCTGAGCGAAAATTGCCTCAACTGAATGAAGCGAATGAATAGAGAGTAAGAGAAAGAGAGAGAGAGAGAGAGAGAGAGAGAGTAAAAGATTGATGAATTGTATGAGCGAATGAGTGAATAACTAACTGACTGTGGAGACAGACAGACGTACGCCTTCGTCTCAAAGGTGGGTGAAAGGGGCTTAAACTGCAAATGAGCAAAACGTGAGTCAGTTTAGTTTGCTTTACTCCCATGGCGGCGATGATGATGATGCTTTCAATGATCATTATCATCTTCAGCAACAGCAGCAGCAAAAGTAACAATAACAGCAGCTACAGCAGCAACAGCAGCAGCAACAACATAAAATTGTTGACTGTGCTGCGACCTTCAGTCGTGAGCTGTTATTGCCATTGTTGTTGTTACTATTGTTGTTTTTATTGTTGTTGTTATTGTTGCTATTGCTGTTGTTGTTGTTGTTGCTGATGTTGTGCCGGTAATCTGTCTGCCTTTGACAGACAACCCGCTGTTACTGTTGCCGTGTTGGTGTTGCTGTTGGTGTTGTTGCTGCTGTTGCCGTCGTTTCTTTTGCTTTTGCTTTTGCTGCGGCAACTTGTGGCATGTTCTTTTGTTCAGGATGTGCTCTTAATGTTGGCCTTGCAGGCAACACAGTCTGGGGCTTTGTTTGCTGTCTTTTTTTTTTCATTGTTGTTGTTGCACTTTTGACACGTCTCCGTTCTAGACACCAAAACTTGTTGCACTCAATTATGGGCAGCGATGCAACGTTGCTCAGGCTGTATTAAAGAAATAATGTTGCCACAAAATTGGAACATTTCAGAAAATGATGACTAATAGATATCCTGTTAAACAAGTTATAGATCATCTATATATTTGTCTTACAGAGATGCTCTTCTATATTGTTCTTATATTCGCATTTGTTTGATTTTATCTCTTTTCTATTGTTTTTTTAAAGATACATTTGTATCTTTTAGTTTATTTGTTATATTTAGTAAGCAGTATATACGTTTGATATAAGCTATTTGCTTTTATAGGGTATATGGTTGAAGACTTTGAAGCTTTCAATTATTTCTTCTAGCTGTCTGCTCGCTCTTGCTCTGTTTACTCTTTCAGCATCTTTCACACTTAGGTCGATGCAGCTGCAGCTTGTGCTGTATTTGTTGTTATTGTAGTTGTTCCGGCTGCATTTTATGAATGATGATGTGCCGGCACGTGCCAACAGCAACAATATGCCAACAACAACAACAACAACAACAACAACAACAACAACAACAGTAACAGTAAAACCAAAAAGCAACAACAACAGCAACAACAACAACGACAAGAGCAACTGGAGCATTCATTCAGTTACGCTACAATTTGCAGTTTAATCATTTTGTTGCTTTTTGCTCTCGTTGTTGCTTTTTGCTTTTTGTTATGCTTTTTTTCTGTTGCTCTTTTGCACTGAAATTACGAACTGTTGTAGCTGTTGTAGTTGGCTTAAATAATGGCTTAAATGGCTCATTGACGCGCACGTGTCAACCAAGAGCCAAAATTAAAGCCAAACTCTACTGAATAGATTTTGCGTGGGAATGCGAGCTTAGATTTCGAGCGGTTTAAAGTACAATATAAAAATACCGAAAAAATGGAAAAATTATAATATTATGAAATGATCATTAAAAGAATATAACTTTAATTTGTATAATTTTTTTTTTTTTTAAATATTTACCTAATTGTTATATGATAGAATGAGCGTATAAAATGTATATCAAAATTGAATTATTATGTCATTAAATCATCTATTATTAAAGAATATTATTCAGAGATTTAAATAATAAATTGAAGTTAAAATAAAAATTTACTGTTATAGGCAAAGTTATAAACTTGTTGACAAATTTTTATTGAAATAGTTTTCTATTAATTTAATTAATTTATTGCCATTATAAAAATCAGATTTAGTTCTTTTAAACATAGACGAAATTTTGAATATTTTGATCTAATAAAAATTATTAAAAATTGTATATATTTATATGTATAACTGTAGATTTTGTTCAAATTAACTAAAAAAAAATAAATTAATAAATTATCATAAAGAGATATGAATGCAATTAATTTTAGTCAAAGCCAGTACAATCCATTCAATTTTTCATATTAATTAAATGACTTTTAGTCATTGAATTTAATACTCATTGAATTAGTCAGTGTTACTATTGCCATTGGGCATCTATTAGCTAACATTAGCACTTGAGTAGCATATTATTTATTGCCATGTCATAGAGATACCCATTAACAGTAGTGTAGACGTGCATACAAAAAAAAAAGACGATCACAAAATAAAAAACCTCAACAAAAAGAGAAAAAAAACTGACAATCTGAACGGAAAGCAAGCGAAACGCTTAGCCAATTACTCGGGAATTAACTGCGAGTGCTTACTGGTTGCATACTGAAAAACCGTTAAGTGGCAACATGAGACGAGCAAACAAACAGCGCGAATGACGTGTGGAAAGAGAGCAAATTGCCCCAGAGCTGGATAAATGGGCGATGGGAGATGGGCGACGCGAGATGGGAGATGGGCGAACAGGGACGGAAGACGTTG